>UNPR01000034.1:0-282620 GCA_900536425.1 Hymenoscyphus linearis
TTAAGTACCAGGGCAAAAAGATTAGGGGAAGGCAACGCCTCACGGGCCGAGCTATGTAGAGTTGAAATGATTGACTTAGCTTACTGCTGCCAGCATTTTGTTACTCTCCACCCCTAATCTACACTCCGGGATTCCAGAAGACTCAGCAGTAGCGGCAGACATCTTCAGTAAATAGAATACTATAGAATGCGTTAGAATTGCGGCGGAACTGGATAGGAGAGTTGGAAGCACAAACATTGGTGTGAGAGAAGCGAAAATAGGCGAAATACTAAGCGTAATCGCGGTAACAGAAGAGGGGAGACGGCAAGAGCGAAACAGAGGACAAATATTAAATTGCTGTAGGAGTATTTAGCTATGTAGCAATGGAAGAGAGTGATAATACAAACCTTCGCTGAAGACGAGCAGGAAAAGGGTGGGGCCTATGCCTGATTATGATAGACGAGGACACAAGGCAAAGGAAGCGACGAGACCAAGGTTTAAATATCTGGCAGAGAAGTTAGTGTTGTAATGATCAGATGAGGTCAGGAGATTACGCACTGTTCTACGCGAGCAGCGCGGAACGAGAGAGAAGGAAGAGGATTTGACGAGGAGGGCGGGGTCCAACAAGATAGCGCAACGGCGACAACGATGACTAGAAGAGCAGGAAGGTCAGCCTGAATATCTAGCGCGAGCAGAGTTGAAAGCCCGTGGTGTTCTTTGAGCAAAGTGTTGAATTGACGTGGTGGTTTGCTGGCGGAAGCTCCCCAAAGCAACCACGCGACCAACGTGCATGGCGACCTCCAGCGATTCAAGAGCAATAAAGAGACGAAAAGGGAGGGCGCAGAGTACTTACAAGAGCCAATCGATCAATGAAGAACAGAAAAGAGCTAAAGAGCTGTGCGAATTGGCAGAAACTGGTCGGGACTGTTGCGGGCTTGTTGGTGGTGGACGTGGAGCAGGAAAGAGAAGAAAGCAGGACAGAAAAGTTTGTTGATGCTGAAGTAGAAGAGGGGGTGGGGGTTTCTTTGAAAAGTCACAAGTTTGTGGGCTTGTGTGGGTCGGATAGGGGTCGTAGCCAATCGGATTACTGCGCTCAAAGGCTAGCAAGCGACAGACTTTCATGGTTACCAGGGTGAATTGGGAGATGCAGACATTTGCAGCCCTGACAATTGAAATTTGACCTTATCAGATACTCATTGTATGATTAATTACATAGTTATGTGTTTGATGGTCCTAAATCTTTGAAGTGTTGAGGGCAAAGGTTTGTTTACTCTTTTCGCGTAAGGCTAGAAAGAGATAACAAGAAGCTGTACATAATCTATCTGTTGTGAACCAACAATACTTTGCTAGTGTAAGGGCGTAGCTATCATCTTCTGCTGGTCACCATTGCGACTCTCAAGTTTGACAGGCAAGCCATTGTTGTGTTGACGAGGCGATGTGGTTGATTGAGCTGTGGTTGGAAAGTATTGCCGGTTTGAGTAATTTGCCACGGAAATTAAAGACAACAGTAGACCACAACTTCTTACACAGCCTGGATAATGTCACAGCCAGAGCAATGTTATGCTGAAATTGTCTTCTGAACTTTTAGACATAACCTTATTTGTATACAGTATCCCTATTCTTCAAACCATTCCTTTATCTTTCTTGCCCCCTACCAAATCAAAAGATTAGTACAATCCAAGTTTCTATTCATACTCATAATATAACATAATGCAATACTATTTTTCACCCAAAAGAAAAGCGCGAAATCTGGGATAAGGTTCAAAATTGGGAAATGACAAGGGCTGAAAGCTGATCACGTGAATCACCCCTATTCATGGTGTCGCGTAAAATCTCGGCGTCCCATCTTGATTGGACTAGCTCTTCAGCAGACAGATTTTGCCGTAAAAGACATCAAAACAGTATTATCATCCTAGAATTGAAATACTGGGTTTGATTAACCCTAATGAAATCCAAAGAAAATAAAGCAAGCGAAGAACAAGATTGACGCGTTGTAATTACTTTTTTCACGAATCATCGGAAATATTTCGTTGTGAAATCTGGCATTATGTTACTACATCTCCTAGAGAAAGAAACAGTTCCAAGTATTCAGACGCCATGTCCCGTCTCTTGCGCTACGAGAAAAGAATCAACTCTGGCCAACCATGTATCCTTCGAACCTCCTCTATTCAAAAACCAAAATCGACTTCCATTGCCTTCTATACCAGTTTTCCTATAGGAGAGCTTGATTCAAAGTGCCAATTCAATTCTTCGCGCCATAATCTCGAGCAGGGTATTCTTTTCTAGTGGCAGCAAGATCTCCCAAGGAACCCATCAATGCGAAAACATCGGCAGCACAAAAGAGCATGCTCTTTCCCTTGGACATAATCGCCTTATCTTCTGGCGAACCAAATGCAAGTCCAGAAGCGGGCTTATTGTGTTTTGCAAGTGCTGCCTCATAGACTTTCACTGCCTCAAGCCACTCTGGTTCTTTACCATGAAGACCACCACCTGGCAGGTTCATGCTGATTCTGGCATCCAATGAACCAAGCCACACGCTATCAATTTGGTCGCCGCACTCGGTAAGGATAGCGTCGAGGTTGTGCATAGCTTTTAGAGTTTCGATTTGGATGATGATTGCGGCTTGCTTGTTGAGGTTCTCATGTAGGGTCGTAGAGGCATTGAGGGTTTGGTCGGAAAGGCCAGGGAAACTGCACAGTAACCAGTTAGCACCAGAGAACTAACCTGTGTCGCTTGTATTGTGACGAAGATGGTTCATTGAACGGGTACTTACAAGCGAGCTGGAGGTGCAGATCGAGTACCATTGATCTTGGCTCCAAACTTGGCGGCGGAAACAACATGTTTTGCTTGCTCGACAGTCTCGACTTGTGGAATGACAATACTGGCACCAGCATCCAGAGCGAACCCAATAGCAGCATGGTCATGACCAGGAACGCTATTGAAATTAGTCTTCAACCAAAAGAATATCGGCACACGGCAAAATACCGGACAATTGCTGCAGTTTTCCCTTCGCTCATGAATTGAATGTCGTATACAATCTAGAAGAGTTTGTCAGACTTCTCCATAATTTACATCCGAAATTGTGGCACTCACCTGTGTCATAGTTTCAACGTTCATGGCTGAGTGTTCCCAATCAATCCAGACCACATCGTAACCAAACTGAGCTACAAGTTTCGAGATTGGAGGGGAAGCCAAACCCATGTAGTAGCCGACAATTGGTGGAATCTTCCCATTATGGGCGTCCCTGATGGCTTCTCGCAAACGGTGAGGCTGGAAGAGAGAAGGGGCTCTGTAAGCTGCCATGCCTTGACTGGCAACGTCCGCAGCTGAGACTGGCTTGAGGCTAGATTCTGAGGAAGTGGAAAGAGATCCCATGATGATAGAGAATCAGTAGTATTGGAAGAAGGAAGAAGTTTTCGAGTACGTAGATAAGTTTATGGTGATTGTAGAAGTACTGATGAAGTAATTTACAGACAGGATATATTTCTTTTCACTCGATGGAAACCCCAACTTATATATATGTGAGCTTCTTAAACCCACCAATGGACTCACACGTGGATTTGACCTAAATACCCTCCCGATGCTACCGCAATTAAGTTTGACCTAACCATTAGTGCTGACCGTGAGCTGAGTTACCTAGCAATGGGCCCACATTGACGAACACACAAAGCTTCGCTTCGTAATCTTTGGTTCAATTGCGGACATAAATGTGCAACGTGAACCCAGCTCCGGAATAGCAAAGATTCAGTGCGAATGGATAAACCTACATGGAAAGTTCTGGATTTGTCAGTCGACGATTACTTCGCCGCTTTACCAGTGAAAAATGTGTCCATTTAACGATATCCATGATGTCAAACTATATTTGACAGATTATAAGACAAAACCTCGGATGATGAGTAAATTATACCGTGGCGCAGATGCCTCTTCATGTGTGGATAACGAGTATACGAAACAGGACTATAGAACAGGACTATAGATAGATACCGTAATAACTCGAAAGGATGGTCCAAAGTGGTAGTGGGTGAGTGGTGGAATCGGATGTGCCGTGGTATAGCAAGTACCAGATTTTGGCCCCGACTCACTGCTAAGCCTCTATAAAACCCACGTTTCTGACCTTTTTAGACGTACTTCGAGTTCTAACGTACTCTAAAAGAGGTAGAAAAAGGCAGGTCTAGGGGGTTTTGGTGTTGCCAAGGCTAAAACACTCATCCTATCAAGTTAATACTGTAAGTATCTGACGGGACAAGGGAATTGCTTACTACACGTGACTGGAATTTGTAAGTTACATAAGCTCTACTTGTTTTGGCAATCTCTATCTGGACCCACTTGCAACATTACAACAAGTTTATTTCAACTTCTTGCATGCCTGAAAAGGTTCACACCTTCCAGAGTTGAAAGCAATTAAAAATTGGGGATGCAAAGGAAAGATAAATTACAAATCTATTTGCCTGCCATATTGTCCCAAACGAAATAACTACAACCTTTACAGGGATACTTTAATCTGTTACCAACCTTAGCCACCTAAGAAAATCGCCAATTATTTCGCCTGGGACGAAGTGTAGTAATCTGGCCCTGTAGATTTCGTCATATTTCAACCTAGGTACCTAGGTTTTTACCCAAATTCCATGGAAATACGGTAACTGCGTCGTTCCCTTGCATTAACGCCGTTAATAAGCCTACTAGGTATGTCAGAAGTGTGTTGGCAAGCCAGATCCGACCCTCCGATCCTGACACCTTAGTGCTTATGCACCCTATCCTCCGAGATTAACTCCAGAAACCCATTGGTGCTGTTAATTAGTGAACACTCATCTTGCTTTGTTTCTATAAATATAGGAATGACATAGTGGTAACGTCAAATACTAATGTCAAATACTTGGTGGCAAGATGCAGATTTCTTGTGTATCGCTGAGTGTGCCTTCCTGCAGCTGATTTTATCAGATTACTATAAAGTATTTATGGGTGAGGCAATTGCATCACGATTCACACCATCTACAGTTGAAATGTACAGGGCTTTCTCAAATAGCTGCGGGGTTATAATTATGCATTGCTTGAAATGCAGAACTCATGAACATGCATCGTGCCAAAGTTATGGAACTTCACGAACCTATACCAAAAGACTTCATGGTAACTGGATCTATGTCCTGACAACAACCAGACTCAAGACCTGAGGACATTACATTATGAAGTGCTCAGTTCGCTTTCGCTGGCTAAAATTCGTATCTAGCCAGCATGGAAAATGAGTCGCTTGCAAACCGCAAGTTAAGTAGCCCAATATTGCGACGCACCTTCTGTATCAACAGTTATCAACATAATCAAGTATCCTGTTGTCTTATCACCTATCTCAATTGATATTGATTTCAAATCGTGATTTTTGCTTAAGCAAAGATATTATAAATACTGAGGGGGCAGTTCTGGTTCAGATACTTCACTGTGATGAGGGCCATGTGTTTAGTAGTTCTTTTGATGAAAAAAGGGTTGTCAACATAG
This sequence comes from Hymenoscyphus linearis, assembly GCA_900536425.1. Taxonomy (NCBI): domain Eukaryota; kingdom Fungi; phylum Ascomycota; class Leotiomycetes; order Helotiales; family Helotiaceae; genus Hymenoscyphus; species Hymenoscyphus linearis. The sequence goes on from UNPR01000034.1 coordinate 5,467, forward strand.
GATCTTCACTCTTTAATGAGACATTGATTTGGTGAAGGTATACACCGCCCAACTCTGATGGTGCATGTGGGGTACCTGTGCTGGAGGATCTACCCCTCAGTGTGTTTGCGTAAAGATTGGACCCCTGCAAGGTGTGCTTTGGGGCCTCTTCCTGCTGATAGCCACCTGCATCTCAGTCTTCCACGTGATGAAAAAGAAATAGGTTAGACTGGGAGACTCCAAGGGCACGACAAAGGCATCATAAGGGTAAACTATCAGAGGCAGCAATGGTAGATCAATGCCACATGTTCGTCTGGCCAACATCATAGGTAGTTGTGAACCCAACCTAAAATCGCAGCATGGAGAGTTGCAGCTTACAGTTAAGCATGTTTGCGATCCCATGCCTGCAGTTGTGAGAGCGACCTTGTCTTAGTATGGATTTGTCCATTGCTACCCAGACCATCTCTTGTCGCTACGCTCCTAATATTTTAATGGACCACCCAGCTGCTTTCTACTTATTCCTCCAAACCACCGCCATCAAATCAACACCATGGACGGAATTTCAGGCGCAAAAATGACTCAAACACACATCTTCTCTCCTCTGGATATCACTGATATCAATGCATGTCGACGTATCATACGAGGAATCAACTACCGCCTCGTCAGTTACTTCTTCGATCCCTCCAACCCAGATGAAGCAGCCCTCTCATTTGAAGAATCTGTTATCGTCACCAACATCAAATCTTCCATCTGTGCCAACCAAAATGATGGGCTCCTTCTTCACGCAATGCTGGCATTGGTTGAGCAAGAACATAGAGTGCCAGAAGATGACGATAAATTACTTCTGATGATGCATTATGTCGCTTATCTTGCCCCAAAGGACCATCTCTTATATCCCAGGATTTACGTTGATGAATGTGAGAGGGCTAGGACGGACGTTTTGGGACCTAATGGCTTCGGAAGAGTGTTCACTTATACTAGGGAGGAGCTCGCTTTTCTTGTAAGTTCACTTGCTTATTACTCCAAATCAGAAACATATGTACTGTACACCATCACTCAATTATCTTCTTCTCTCAATCCTCAATAATTGTGGGATTCCTACCAAGGAAAATTGACTAACTGTTGTCCAGGCACCTGCTGCTTTCGTCCCACTAACCAAAGAGAACACCTCTATCGAAGCAAGAAGAAACGGGTCAATAGGGGGAGCTTTTGTGGGTGTAGAAAGACCACAATATACCCCAGTCCAGTTGGACCGATTCTTTGCGCCGGAGGAAGCTGTTTTGGTGACTGGAGATCAACCTTCTGCACAGACATGCCAACCCGTAAAACCACGAGGCAGACCACGAGGACGACCACCGGGAAGACCAAAGGGAAAGCCTACGGGAAGACCACGAGGAAGGCCAGCAAAGAAACAAGCTATCGAACCCTTCCATAACACGACAGCGGAAGATATGGCACGAGAATACAATAATCCTCTCCCCTCTTCACCTAAGCGACCCCCAACGAAGCGAGCACGAAGATCAGCAAGCTTAGATTCTGTCAGTTCCCTCAGTACAGTTTCATCGATGCCTGATCCTTTCTCTCCTCGTAAACGGACTCGCAAGACCACTCACGCTCAAGAAAAAGAAAGCGAAAATGACGCTGGTATGGAATACAACAACAAACCTGGCTCTCCAGTCCCCGGCTCTTCCATTGCCGAGGAGGAAGTCCAATATGAGGGCATGAGTGATGCGGAACTGAATGCTTACCACGAGGGAGAAATCAAGCGTCAGAATCTAGAGAGTTCCAGAAGTATTCCGATTCCTTGTCCTCACAAAATTCGTAAGCCGAGCCATCTGTTAATTCCATTTCCCAATACTCCTCCGTCGCGCATCCCATCTCCTGAGCCAGGATACAGACCTTTTGGGCAAGAAGACAAAACTTCGCAAGCGGGATCCGAGGTCCCTCAGCCAGAGCAAGAGTCTTCTGAAGACACTGTTGAGGCGCATCAATCTGTAGTTGAGGCCTCAATGAAAGATGCTCCTACGGAAGAGGTTGAAACTCCGCAGGCAAGCCCCGAGGCCTCTCGTGAGCCAGAACACGAGGATTCTGAGCAAGAAGTCGAAACTCCACAAGTGGAAATCGAGGCCCCTGAGCCAGAAGGCGAGTCTTCTGGGGAAACGGTCGAAACATCAGACACGGAAATCGAGTTTGCTCGGCCAGAATATGAGCCTTCTGAGCGAGATGTTGAGAAGTTCGTAGTTGAGTCTCCAAAAGGGACATGAATGGGGGAAGAGGAATAAGACTAGTCGGAGATGAGTGCAATTCAATGTAGACTTGTTTTACATTGTGGGATTACATTACATATGCTTCGTTGCTTGAGGAAAGGGGGTTAGCTCTCATGTTATGAGGGACCAAGTGAATAGACTAGGAGTGAATGAAATCTCTACTTGATCTGTTTTTATTTTCGGTGCAATTTCTTGTGGAGATGTGAAGTGATAACGAGGTAGATTTCCATTTGTACTCGCGTAAATTAAATCAAATGTTTGATTGTCCAAATTCTTTTAAATTCATCAGCACAATCAATCAATTAGAGATTCTGAGATAATTAAGGTAATACTTCTAAATGGCCTCAAGTGTTCAAATACTTCAAATCAATACCCGCTAATAGAAAGAAGGTGGATCTCTGCTGGTTTCTTGTTCACTAGAGGGCATTGTTAAACCCTGCCTTTTAGCAAGCGTTAATATTTTCGGTCATCTGGGTATGTAAAGTGAAGACAAGAAGCGAATAACTTCACTTAAGAACCTGAAATGACGGGATTTAATTATTTCACCATTCTTGGGTTGTTGACATACTGTACTATGCAGAAGCTCGTTCTACCTTTTTATGTATCAGAAGAACTTCTTGAGTATCGACTTACCAGTTGCAAATTATGTCAATACTTTTTTATGAAACAAGCGAGATATAAGCGTGATATACTCTAGCAATTGAATCGATTATACTTGGCGCTATTATATGCCTTTTCCGGGTGTTTGGTAGAATATTAAAGTTAAGGTTGTATGCTACCAATATATTCCCGGTAGCGCTTCTCGTGACGGCAATTGAAAAATAGCTTCATTTTTTCAACTTTTTGGGTTGTTGATCCGCGTTTGTCTTAACGCTTTTGAAAACCAGTAGACATATAGATCACTTGATTCCAAAATATCTGGTAGCTAGGAAGGCAGGACAGACGCTCATGGTGGTGGCTTCCTCAAAGTCACGAGGAAGCGAGAAACCTGATGTCATCGAACAGACGCGTCTCGCTGGAACGCGAACAATCAATGGCTTGAGAGCCTCATCTTCGACCTGTGACACGCAACTATCCATACATCAATTTCAAATATACGTTGATAAAATCCCATAATATCCTTTTCTCCCCATCGGATATCTTTCTCCGCCTGCCCCCGTCAAGGAGGCAAACACGTGCCAAAGCAAACACTTGCAAAAAAGGTTTGTATGCTTTCTTTTTCCCCACCATTTTGGGCCACTATTTGAAGGTGAAGCCTTCAATTCACCAACGAAAATACCCCTCTTCCCTTATTTCCCCTCACCCCTTTTGAATTCCCAGCCTCCCCTTTTTCTATCAACGTCCGAAGATTTAACACACTTCCTCCCTCCAACAAACAACATCCCCTCTTACCACTTTATTAATCACCAAACACAGAAACCACCTCCACAAAACCAAAAACGCAAAGATGGCAGGCAAACGCGGAACTGCAAAGTCATCCTCTCCTGCTTCTTCAACGACCAAGACCCCCAACAAGCGATCTGCTGCCGACGCTACCAGCCCCACTGCCAACAATAGCGGGGAGCCCAAGAGAAAGCGTGGTCGTCCTTCAAAGGCTGACTTACTTGCTCGTCAACAATCTTCTGAGAATAGCAATGGTGGCGATGCGAATGGTGCGCAAGACAAGGGTGATGACAAGATGGAGGGTGTTGTGAAGGAGTCCGCTAAACCGGTTGACAATGCCAATGGAAGTGTCAATGGAAGTGCTTCGCCTGCAGATACACCAAAGAAGAAGCGTGGTCGTCCCTCTAAGGCTGATAAAGAAGCAGCAGCGCGTGCTTCAGAGGAGCGCACTGCTGCTGAAAGCAAGAAGGAGGGAAGTGTTGAGAATGGCGAGGAGAAGAAAGGAGAGACTGCTTCTAAGGCTGCTGAGGGTACTGATAAGATAACTGGTGTTGAGACTGAGAAAGTGAATGGTCATACCAATGGTTCTCACAGTGGTGATGAGGCTGACAAAACAGAGGAACATACCAATGGTACCAATGGCAAGTTGGAAGGCGAGGCTCAAGCTGAAGAAAAGAACGCACTTGACTTGGTCAAATCAGGTCTTGAAGATGAAAACCCCAAGCCAAAGGAAAAGTCTCAAGCTCCAAGTCCAGAATCTAAGACAGATGAATCCAAGGCTGCTGAACCAGTTCCCGCCGCTGAGCCTGAAACAGAAGAGAAGGAAAATACGAAGCCAGAGGAAGAAACCACCACCCCTCATGGCGAAACCTCAGTCAAAGACTTTGCTCGTGAAGACGAAATCCCATCCTCGATCTTGGAGAAGGGTATTATCTATTTCTTTTTCCGCTCGCGCGTCAACGTCGATGAACCACAAGGTATCGAAGACGTAGCCCGCAGCTACATCGTCCTTCGACCACTTCCCCTTGGCGCAAAGATTAGCGAGGGTATACTTGCAGACGATGGAAACGCACGACTCCTCGCTCTGCCAAAGAAGAAACTACCAGAGGGCGGAAAAGATCGCTTCTTGGTTTTCGTTGAGAAAAAAGGTGCCAGTGTTAAGGATTTGAGAGAGCAGTTGTCTGGCGATGAGTATGCTACTAAAACCCAGGGGTATGTTTTCCCCACACCGTCTAATCTTATTTAAATGAAGATCAAATTAACAATGTCCAGAACCAGCAGCGTTCAACCCGCAACCCCCTTCGCAGAAGGAATCTACGCCATCACATCCACAACCCGCGAATCCCACCTCGCATACCACATCACGGTCCCTGAGAAAGTCGGCGACATCCAAAACGAGCTCGGCCTCAAGCAACAAGGTAGTTTCGTCGTTTCCGCCAAGAACCCCGAGACTGGAAACGGCAACGTTGGACTTGAAAACCCGGCCAAGTATCCTGAGGACCTCCAAAAGAAGTTCCGTGGTTTGAGATGGATGCCACTCATCCCGGAGCTGTTGGAGTATGAAAATACACAGTTCTTGGTTATTGGTGAAGCGGCGGGAAATATGGATAAGGCGCTTGAGGAGATGAAGAAGGATGAGAAGGATGAGAGTAAGGAGAAGCCGGAGGAGGAGGTTGAGAAGCTTGTTGAGGAGGTTTGTTATTTTTCATCACATCCTTTTCACTTTCCATCCTACATTCTAGAATAGACACTAATTTTGATTGAATAGGATCACGACCGCGTCGCAAGTCTCAAAGAGGACGACCCCATCTTCGCAGATCTGGGACTTACTGCTGGCGAGCACAACCATTTGACGTCGACATGGTAAATCATCCATTTCGTCTGTGGCTGCTCTTCCCTACTGTTTGCCATTGGATCGCGGGGTATTGGTACGGCGGCGTCAAAAAAGACTTTTCGTATTTTCTCAAGATGGGTTGGGTTGCTTTGCATTACTTGATTGCTTTGATTTTTACACTGGCGTTAAAACAATGCTTGAACGCGCAAGCGTAAAATGGGAATGGATGGATGGCGGAATGATGAGATTTTTGTCTATGGGACAGTGGACTGGAAACTTGATTACAGACAGGATTGATGATTACCTTGGCCTGAAGGTTGGTGCTTGGCATATGCATCCATGGGGTTGGTGCTAGGTTAGTTAGCTAAAGGAATGGAAATTCATTTGATACATTGGTTTTGTTTGATTGATTGGGGGTGATTGATACTTTGTGATGTGTAGAGGCTAATGTGCAGATGTCCAACGCTTTGTATAAAACATACCAGGGGATAAGAACTCTTGGGGCTGTTTCTTCTGTTCTTAGTTCTCAATATGCCCTGTCCCTTGAAGGGAATTCCTAACCTCACATTACAGAAATCCTCATGTTCCGCTATTCCTGTTGCCCCTCGTATCCACCTATCTAAACCTCTCCACCCTAACATCATTCTATCACGAACATCCAGAGCACATCATAATCCACGAAGAGCGAAGAAATAAATTTAGTCTCAGTACATATTATAGTCTCAAAGTCTACAGAATCAACGCTCGTGTGACGAACGGTACACCTGATTTAGGGCTGTATTAAATTTCTTGAAATTCTCAGAGAACGTCCTATATCTTCGTACATGACCTCGTGCGGTTGGCTGATGCGGTGTTCATGACCCATGTGAGTGTTTGTCTATGCCTGAGAAGGTTAGTCAACTATAGAAGTAAACCCTAGAAGCCACTCCCTAACTCTAGATCCCTACCTATACTTAAATATTTAGACAGTATCTAATTGACATGATATTATCTCCTACTCGACCGACCACATACTATCCTTCTAGGAGACACAAATCCGATTATGCCATTGTAGTATCAAATCGCTAAAGCAGGAATAGAAGAAGAATCTAACAGTTGAAGGCCTAGCTACAATGGTCGCCACTTCCGCACTTCTCTCCCAAGACCGCGCCGCTATTGCTATGGTCCAAGAGAGCCGGTTCTAGAGATGACATCCGTGTTCTAGGCGGTCGATATGTTCATGGAGCTGACGGAGTTCTCCAATGGGGTAAGGTGGTGTACTCATCCTCTAGCAGTATATCGTCCTAGAAAGACAGTATAAATCCGTCGAGTGTAGATAATCTAGAGATAATATCATGTTAATTCGATACTATCTAACTATTCAAGTATAGGTGGGGATCTAGAGTCACGTGAGTGGCTTCTAAGGTTCACTGCTATAGGTAGTTGACTAACCTTCTCGGGCATAGACAAACACTCACATGGGTCATGAATACCGCATCAGCCAAGAGCACGAAGTCATGTACGATGATATAGGATGTTCTCTGAGCGCACCGGAGCTTCAGGATTTGTTTGTGGATTCCGGTATAACCATCCTACCTCGAACTTCTACCCTAGTATTGTCCAGCACTGGAGGAACTGGGCCTCGATACTGGCTTCCAACTCGAAGATCTGGAAAGTATCATCCTGCCACCCCACAACGTCCTACACGTACCCAATACCGCTCACGACCAATGTATCTCTATCTTGGTCTTGTTCGATGTTCGGTTGCTGATGATTATCAGGAGGTAAGAATACAGTTCGTCTTACGATCAGGTCTCTTGCGTAGCTTCTTGGAATGCATGTTTGTTGGTGGGTAAAGACAGTAGGCCTTGTCAAGAGACAGACAACAGTATGACTGCACTTCTGGAAGAAAGTTCAGAGGAAACAGGATTCTCTGTCTCCTGAAATAGAGTCAGGACGAGGGTTAGAATGAGGATGAGAAGGAGAATTGGAGAGGTAGGTCGACGAACCTTGTGCCCAGGCTTTGTCTGTGACAGTCACTAGCGTATCATCAAACAGGTATCCTAATTGGCTGACAAGCCTCTTTTCGATTACGTCTCTGTGTCTTGCAACCAACGTCGTAATATTCGGAAGTTTCGCAGTTGTCTATATGACAACTGAAGATTGAAATGCCCTGTACACCAAGGGATTTCTAAACGCTGCTGTTGCTGCTACAAAGGCTGATAGAGGTTTGACGAGCATAATTGCTTTGGAACTTCCACTTCGGAGTATTCAAAATACGGATCTGTGAACCCGTCGCCTGTCCTAGGGGGTGTCTGGGCGCGCTTGGGTTGAGCGTCCTTTATATCTGATCCTTGTGTTCATTGACCTTCTTGAATTCCGTATAAGGCTTGTCTCCCTGGTCTTCTGGTGGTGGAGAGGTGACAACGATTGAGAACGATCCCCCAGAGTTTATTTCGGATGGTATGTCATTCTCAAATGAGGCCGCGGAACCCCTTCGTGGAATATCGGGTTGATATGCAGACTTTGGAATGTCAAGATAGGTAGTTTTCTCGCTTGTGGGCTCTGAAAGCGGGCGCGGTTTTAGCGGATGGGAATTTTGCAACACTCGTGTTTATAGTAGGGCTAGTAGGGCGAGTTAGTATATTCCAATAGTATAGGTTTCACGATAACTTACTATATACAACGAGCTAGAAAGTCTGTTGCGATATTCCCACGTAATCAACGAGTTCTTGATAGAGTCGATAAGGCCTGGAACGTCCCTTCGTGGCCTGGTTATTGTGTCCCTGCAAGCGGCAGTCTCCCGACAAGCTAGTACAATTTGGTTGTGGAAGACCTTGCCTCTTGTGCCGTGGGAATCCTTGGGTTCCTCCGTGTCACAAGAAGTGTAATCGGTCAATCTTCTACAACTAACGATACCAATCTTCATCAACCCTAAGCACACTCCGAAACTCTTGCGATATCACTTGTTGATTATCGTCGACTTAACCGAGTATGCCATGTCAAAGCCATTACCCAAAGCATATAGCTCCGACGCTAGGACCGCTTGAGTCTCGGCGAAGGGTTGATGAAGATTGGTATCGTTAGTTGCAGAAGATTGACCGATTACCGCTTCTCTCATGGGTGGCATATCCATCTGGGCCGTGACATGGTGCCCCTCAGGTATAGCAGTCAATAATTGGCTCAGTCGATTCTTCAGGGTCGCCTCCAGCATCCAAAGAAGATTGGTCGGTAAAGTTGTGAGGCTCTTCAGCAGTGACCGCTGCAACGGAAGTGGGATATATATCATGAGAATCGATGACATTGAAGGCGTACTAGACATTATCAGAAACTGAATTCCAAGCAAGACTGTAGAGTCACTGACCAAACCTCGATCAATGCATAGCCCTTGAATACAATCATTTCCATTCGAGGATTCTCTCTTGCGCAGTCCCGGGTAGTTCCTTACAGTATATATACCGGAGTGTTTTCTTCCAGGCTCACATCGTCGCCATATAGATCCCATGATGGGAAGACCACCTACCACCACTCCAGCAGAGATTGGCTCCTTCCGCGCATTATATCGGTCGAGTACCGTCTAGAATGCGAAGATAGATCTTTAAATCAATCGAAGAAAAAAACTCCAGAGCTAGACCTTTGAGGAAGGAGGAGGTTGGTGGGCTTTCTCTTTTTCTCAATTGCTGTGTAAGGAATACTGACGTTGCAATTCCTGGGTAGATGTGAGGGAAGATGTGAGGGAAGATGTGATGGTATCATGACACCTGTCTGGAGTTGAACCTTTAAGTGGTAAGCTACGGTCGGTCAGGTCAGTCTTCGTGGACAGAAAACTTACGAATGATGAAAACCGCAAATCCAACGACACACGCCTCACGCACACCAAATAGCTATTCCAGCGGCCGCAAACCCCACATAGGTCATCATAATCCCATCACATCTTCACCCACCCATCTATCCAAGAATAAAGACGTCAGCATTCCTTACACAGCAACTGAAGAGAAGAGAAACCCAACCAACACTCTCCTCCTTCCTCAAATACCTCCACGCCCCAACAAAAGTCACCCATGCCCTCTCGACACCAATCAAGGCAACAATGAAAAAGAGAGCGAATAAAGAAGATGAAGATACGAATCCTTCGCTCGACCGTCCTTATAAATCAAGAAAGAAACTCCACGATCTAACTTCCCTCCTCTCTAGCTTACCACCGTCCGATAAGTCCTCGTTAGAGAAGATAATTACTCAACAGCATACGAGTTCTTCCCCTCTCCCCCTCACGCAGGTATCCATAGCCCGCTTGTCGAGAACCACGGTAGCAGCCAATAATTTTGGCCATCCGAAAGAGATATTGAAATTGAACATGCAGTTGTATCAGAAGTTGTTTGAGAAGCTTCGGAATCCAGTATTTTCCACGTGGGGACGAATCACACGATCTCCCACATATCTGCACCCACCCTCCATGAAATACTTCATGATGACATGTCGGTTTATGATACGCTTTCAGAAATCTCAAAATCAGGCTTTCCCTTCGTGATACCGTAGCAATGCGAGACGATCGAAATCGAAAACAAATGAAATATCAAGATTGATCCATGAGTGGCTACCCATGCAAGAACCCCGCTGTACTCGGGTAGATTTCGTGTGAGGGCCTTCTGGTCACCGTACACCACCGTAATTGGTGACCAGAAGGCCCTCACACGAAATCTACCTGAGTGTAAAGGACTTGTACCACCAGTACTAAGCATGTCGTGAAAAGTCCCCGTTTTCGTAGCATATCGCACCCTGGGGACCCCTCTTCATACCCTGGGGACGAGGATCTTGTACTACCACATTTTCTTGCCATCGAATCAGAAAGAGTTCTTCGCTGAGATGTTGACGTGCAGAAATATTTGACGAATATTTTTAGATGTGATAACTATTCTTTTGTAGGTATAGAATTGATCCGATGTCGAAATTGAGATTGAATTCGTTCGCCGTGTAATAAGAGCTTTGAATAAGACATTCCGCTCATGACCAACGTGTGACAAGAGGGGTGGAAAGGAAAGGCACCTAACGGACAGTAGCAGCGGCAACGTACCAAACCCTCAAACATAGCAGCCTCCAATCCATATCATTCCCAGACAGCCTCTCTCTCTCTCAGGACAACATGTACCCTAGCACGTGATCCACTATTCCCATTCAGTGGCATTCACCTAGCACACAATGTAATTTATGTTTTGAAATAAGACATTCGCTGTCAACCAACAAGTATAAAACACGGGAAACATAGCTCCTTAGCCGTGGCCTACTGGTAAGGGCGCCAGTTAGTGTCAGTGATCTTGTTGGCCAGCCATAAAGAAACCCAGGTAATGCTGTGTTTGACCCAAGCGGTGGTGCAACTGATTCAGTTGTACTCCTAGGATCTTTTTGCCTCTTTAAGAAAGAGCTTCGGTGCTCTTTTTTTCGTAGTTTTTCGCTTTTTGCTTTTTTGCTTTTTTTTTGTCTAGCTACAAGCGAGGCAAGATTAAGCGAGCGAAAATTGAGGGAAGGCAATGACTTTAGCCATCTCATTCTATACTGCCCTTACCTACAGTACAGAAGCAAAAGAAACTCAACAAGTTGACAACAACACATGTAAACCCGCTGAAGGCACGAATCGTCGATTTCCAACACTCTGCTGCAGGTCTGCAGGAGTAAGAAGCAGTTTTCCGGTCAGCTCAGCTTATCAATATCCCAGTAACCAGTCTCCAGATTCCAGACAGGGCGAAAATGGTCAAAGACACATAAGTCTTTGGTGCTGCATATGCACCTCCTGCCTGCAGCCTTCTGTAATATATACTGGCTGAGGTAGTTACTCAACATCATAAATCATATATCATATGCAATCAACCGAGCGACCCTCCTCCCACCACCAACCCGCCAATTGGAAGGAAAACACCAAAACACCAAAACCCCCGCACCGTGATACGGGTGCGAAAACAGGTGACTTATGTTCCTTCCCTTCCCTTTCCTTCCCACCATGGATTCAACGATTATTCGTTGGCTCCTCACCCATCCACTACCGTAGTAAATCGTCCTTAACAAGTACTCTAATTTTTGGGCGGGGCACAAGTGGGTAACGCTTTAATTATCCATACGTTCCTAGTGGCCAGAATTTATATGAGGTTCGATTTGCAAGTTCTAGATTAAGCATAAACCCACACCAAGAACACAGTGATTGGCTATGAAAAGCGAAGTAAAGAGTAAACAATAAACGAGCCTCTTGCGTCGCAGACGTCTAGCCACTCGGAACGTACGGATGGTTATAGCGTTACCCACTTGTGCCCCGCCCAAAGATTAGCGTACTTGTTAAGGACGATGTACTACGGTATCACTTCTATGGATCTAAATGACTGTACCACAGAATTAGTCCACGAGTATTTCTGGTATTGTTGACAATTTGCTCCATTCCTGCTCCTTTGAATCAACTTTCAGGATGGAGCATGGTACTGTACGTGCTATAACACACTGCACAACCTGCACATATCAAACAGGACATGCCTCATTCCATACATACCTACCTAATAGGTAGTTACTCAAGGAGAACACCAACACCAACATAGATAGTAACCGCTCAAAAGGCAAACAAACAACCGATTCAGAATACCTCACTCCGCAGGGAAAATGTGCAAAACTGACATATCACCTTCTGCATCATTTACAACAACGACATAAGACGGAGGAAAGAGCTCCGATCCAGTCTAGATCTGATCTGATCTGATTACAATAGACGGATTTCGCACCTTTTGTGTGGACGTTTGTAACCCTGTAAAAGTAGCAATTTTATACTAGGATTTTCTTTTATAACTCTTACGCTTAGCGTCGATCTACACCTAAAACAGCGTAGTCTCGTAGAACCTTAAAAGCTAAGTCTTCTAAAATATTAAGTATCTATAATTCGCCGAATTATGTAATATATAAGAGGAAATACATAGTACGCGAGAATACATTTCTATCTATAACACTAGACGGATTTTAAAACTTTTATAGGTCCCTTTTAACCCTAGAAAAGCTATAAATACTAGTATAGGGTAAAATTATATAAAAAGTTAATATTTTAGCTTAATATAGTTAAGAGGGGTAGGAGAGCCTAGCTTAGGACTATTTTTAGTAGGTTAGAATAGGTAGAAGTAGGTTATTATTGTTATAGCTAACTAAGTACTTAAGTCGCGTCTCGAAAATCTAGTGTATAGTATTGCCTCTTCTCTTCTTTCTAGGCTTTACGAAAAGGAATAGAAAAGCCTCTACCTTTAGTGTAGAGTAGAAAGGAGTAATGGAAAGCTAAGATAGATAGAAAAGGATAAGAAAAGGCTAGGTTTAGAATAGGAGTAGAAAGGAAAGGCTAAAAATAGGTTTAAATAACGTTATTTGTAAATTAAATTTAAATAACTCGATTTCGGTTTTAGTATTAACTACTATCGTTCTCGGGTTATAGGTCTACGAATAAAGTTTACGTTAGTTAGAGTATTACTAGTAGCTAAGAAAGTTAAGGTAGAAAATATAGAGATAGTGTTATCTTCTAGATAAGGTAGATTGTTTGCCGCTACTAAGTTAAATATATCCTCTTATCTAAAGGAACAAAGCGCGCTAGTAGATCCTAACTATAATCATAAGAGTGTTAGAGATAGCCTTAAATATAAATTATTATTAGAGCGAGGGATAACTGTTATTAAAGAAGTTATAATACGTAGGAAACGGTTTATACCTAAAAAGATTCTATTATTAGAGCTAGTGTGACAACCTAGTCACGGGACATCCAGTCACGTGGCTTGCCAAGGGCTTGGCACAGCTATATCATTTAGTTTAGTAGATAGATTACAATGTAAGCTTTTACACACTTACATATTTACACCTTTGGTGTCACAGCTAGGTATACTAAAAAGAAGAGATTTAATAGATTTATAAGTAGAATATCTAATAGATTCTAAAGAAATAGAACAAGTAAGCTACTCTTAGTTATATCTATAAAATCTAAATTCCTAATACTTTTACTACTAATTAAACTAACTAAGACTAACTATATTAGCCTTAGGACTACTCCTAGCCTTTTCTATTTAATACTCTAGCGAGAATAGAAAGATATAATTAGTTTAGATTAAGTAAAGAATAACCTAGTAATCTTTATAAAATAGAATAGATATTCCTATAGATAGGAGTAGTAGAGAGCGAAAAGGAGAGGAAATACTATATACTACGAAAATCTAGTATAAGAGACTCTCTTTTTACATTACCTTATACTTGTATAAGGAGAAGTATACTATCGAGATATAGAAAAGCCTTAATTTAAGGCCTACTTTTATTAATAAAAGCGGGTTTACAAGGGGGGTATAGGGGAGGGGTAAGGGGGGCCTGAGCCTATTACTTAGTAAATCTAGTAGAGTAACTAGTCGCTAAGAGTCTTAAAAAAACACTTGAAAAGGTTTACTTTTCCAATAGGAATCTAGTCTAAAACTAGCTTCGAAATCTATCTGATAAACTAGAAATATTTCTTAAATCTAAGTAATATTAAGATTTAATCAAGGGAATATATATATAGTACCTAGGTAAACATTACACCGTAGTATATAACCTATTAATAGTATATAGAATCTCCCCTCCTTTCCGCTCCCCTCCCTTCCTATCTATACGCCTATCCGTTCCTATCTATATAAATTAGTACGTTATCCTTCCTTTTCCTATCTAAACTAATCGCTTCTCCTTCTCCTCCCTAGGGTATTAGATAGAAAATGCTAGGAGTACTCCTTAGACTATCTAGGTAGGGCTTAGTAGGTCTTAAATGTAGGTTTAAATGTACCTAGATAGGTTTAAATATAGAATTAGAGGTAAAAAGGGCTATACTACTAGTGACCTCACTTTATATGCCGACCTACGCGCTTACTACCTACTTGTACTTTACGCATTTGCGCATTTATAGCTGATTTTACGTATTTACAGCTGATTTTGCGCGTACGTCACTTTTTAACCTTATTTTAGCCTCTCCTTCCTGCTCCTACCAACTCCTTCCTACTCCTTCCTTATCCTCTCCTAAACCCTACCTCTCCTTGTTCTCTCCTTTCTAGCTAATATTCTCGTTACTCCTTCCTTCTCCTAGCCAAAGGAATAGTTCTCCTTCTCCTTTCCGGAGGGTCGGAAGAGGAAAGGAGGGGAGATTCTAAACACTGCCTGTCATCTTTTTTCATTTCTTACCTAGGTAGGATACTATTATCCTAGTTCCCCCTTGAGAAGGTGTGAAATTAGAAAAGGTTTAAGGTAAATTACTACAGAGAATTATAGTGAAGGGCAACAACCCCTACTAGTGGCGCTGGCGTGGTATTTATACCACCTGTAGAGATACCTAGGGTAAGTAAGTAGTCTTATTTCGCGTAATTAATCGTAAAAGGTACCAGGCACGTTGACATAAATTCGTTCCTTTTTATGTAATTTCAGAGCGAACAGTCGTAAGCGCTATTAAGCATATAGGGTTTTTTATACTAGGGAACATATTAGTATATTACAGATTTTAGGATAAACATTAGTATAAACATATACTCGACCCGCCTATAGTACCTGTAGTAGTAAAAAAGTATAAAATCGGGACGTATTAGAATAGAGCCTAGGGATATTCTTTAAATACCTTCTCGTCCTTTCTAGCTTACTGCCTGTCTGGCTGGCTGGCTGGCTGGCTGACTGGCTGGCTGGCTGTGTACCTGTTTACCTGTCTACCTGTGTAGCTGTCTGGCTGGCTGGCTGGCTGTTTAGCTGATTAGCTGTCTAGATGTATAGCTGTCTATCTGGCTGTGTACCTGTCTACCTGTGTAGCTGTCTGGCTGGCTGTATAGCTGACTGGCTGGCTGGCTGGCTCTCTCGCTGTTTAGGTGTCTGGCTGGCTGGCTGGCTGTGTACCTGTTTAGCTGTCGGGCTGTATAGCTGTCTATCTGGCTGTGTACCTGTCTACCTGTGTAGCTGTCTGGCTGGCTGCCTGGCTGGCTGTCTCGCTGTCTCGCTGTTCAGCTGTCTGGCTGGCTGGCTCTCTCGCTGTCTAGCTGACTGACTGACTGACTGACTGACTGACTGACTGACTGACTGTATAGATGGCTGGCTGTATAGCTGTCTGGCTGGCTGCCTGGCTGGCTGTCTCGCTGTTTAGGTGTCTGCCTGGCTGCCTGGCTGCCTGGCTGGTGTTTACTCGAGTACGAGTATAGCCAAATTAAGAATTCTGCCAGTTCCTCTCCTCTTACACCGCCGCCGTTCAGATTGGCCACTCGGACACGTTCCGTGGTCAACCTGCATGAACACCTAAAGCCACTAGAGGGGCGCACGGGCCAAATCTAGCCGAGTACAGGAAGTTTAGCCCAAAGTTTACACGAAACAGGCATATCACTTCCCAATCAAGCATTCTGCCAGGTCTCTCACACCGCCGCCATTCAGATTGACCACTCGGACACGTTCCGTGGTCAACGTGCATAATCTATTTTTGGACCACTTTCATTCTGTCTAAAGTAATAACACTCACGACGTGACCCACGTCGCTCACTCGCTAAAGCTCGTTCGCTCGAGTGGGTCACTGTTCGCTCTGATAAATTGCATCAATGCGGGGTGTAGCTTCAACCTTACTCGAGTATTAGGAGCGGTATCACGAGTGCACGTGATTCGTGACACATAGCCCGGCAAGCAGCTAGTCTGCCAGCACTCAACACTCTCTATCAACGCCTTCCAGGCTCTCAAAATCACGTCTATCAATCCCCTCCACTTCAGTGGCTTTCTCGTCCTCATCCATATCTACATCTACATCTCAAACATCGACCCGCCGTTCGTCGTCTCGCTCTACAAGTATGGCGGTACGAATCATAGTCGATATTCACCCACAGAACCCAAACTACGAGCCAGCCTGGAATGACGCGAAAGGTGTTATCGAAGTTGTTTTAAAGGCTCTAAAGAAGAAAAAGTTCATTCCCGAAAAGATCAAAAACGAAGAGCCTGACGTTCGCTGGCTTGCAACAAGTATCTGTTCCTCTTCTGCAAGAATTGCCTTCGATATATCTCACACTACGTTTGATATAGAGTCGGCTCACCTTTATGGTCAGGACCTTCCGGTTATTGTTGTATCAATGCGTAGGAGAACGAAAGCATTTCCCGCGAACGAAAAACAAACAAGAAAAGCCAATTCTACTATCAGAAGGTATTTTAATGAATATGGAATTGGGAGTCAGCCTCCATTTCGCGAGGATTATCGCAACAAGCGGTCTTACAGCTTTTTATCAACAAAATTTCGCGATCACAACGCATGGCTTGGTCAATTCAACGATGAGATACAAGTAGCCAAGGCAAGAAAACAATGGTCTATCAGTCAGAGTAGTGCTAAAAGCGACACTGCACCCCAACTAAACTCCCTTCCTACTCCCTCATCCTCGAATGAAGCGATTTCACCCTCTGCCAGTTCATGGCCGACATCATCACGTCCGCCACCCCCGTCTCAATGACTATGGTAGATGTAGAATGGAGGGGAAATGGATTCATAAGTTATGGAAAGGCTGCGGTGGCAAGTTGGGAGATCGGGGGAGATTGGGGAGCTCTCGCAAATTCGGAGAGGGTTCTGATTCGAGTTTGTCGTCATTTTGTAGGAGGTTGGGATAGAATTAAGGGAAACGGCACTACACCATACATCATTACATATGGCGAGAAATTCAACTTGGAACTCTAAGTTAGCGCAGGACTATGGCATGTAAAGAACATCACATAGTTTAAAGAGCTAAACTAAAATTTCCAATATCATCGAGTCCCCCTTTCCTATTGCTACACATGCGCTGCATGGTTTTCCTCTAGAGCAACGGCACTTAAAGTTTCGACATCGTATACATACCCTCCCACATCTAACGAGCCCGTCACTTTGGGTTTCTGTAGGGTTTCCAGTGGTAGTATAGTTTTCAGTGGTATATCCAATAGATGGTGCTAGGCGTGAAATATCACTGCGAGAAGACGGCGTATACACGAGACATGGAAGTAAAAGAGTGTCCCAGCTGCTTGTAACCAAAGTTCTAGGCTGTTGGGTACGATTGCAACCCTCTTCAAAAGATATGGAAAGAACAAAATATCAGGATACTAGGTCCTCAGCGTAATACGGTGCGCCACCGCAACCTGTTTAGCTACTGGGAGAACATCTTTCTCAAAGTTGGCGTTGGCTATCTCCTTGAGAAGTAAACTCAAGTAGGAGTGGAATCCACTAGATAGATTGATCCTATCCAGATTGTAAAGGAAGAGTGGCAGGGTTTATAAATCGGTAACACTTGTCTAGCCCAGATATTGTTGCAATTTTCACGAGACTTATCCCCCCCTAATGTTTCTATATCTCCCTGAGAAACAGAAAAAGGATATCTAAGCTGATCTGGAAAGACAGAATTATTCTTGTTCTCAACGAAATCAAGAGTGGCCGCATATCATCTGATAAAAATGTTGCTGCTGCCTGGATTCTTAAAGATCTTTCCACGACTTTGGCTTTGTTACTTAGTAAGATAAAGACGGAGAAAGATGTAGAAGCTTTGTATTCGGTAGCAGAAATACGTTTTCCTCACGCTTACAGTCCTCATATCTTTTATATCCAGAAACGGACCTTCAGTGTTTTCTCCCAATCGCATCCCTTACGAAGCCCGTCCATTGTCTTCAGAGCGATTAGTCTGTGATGAGTCTGTTATAACAGACTCATCGCTCTCGCTGTCACTCTCGCCGGAGGTGAGTTCAGGGGTTTCGCCATGGCGCCCACAGTTTATCCTGTTCCATATAACCTCCATCCCTTCAACCACCACCCCTCCTATGCCTGGTTCATGGAACCCCTTGTCACATTCTCCAAGCATCAAGAACGTGTTTTGGTTATTGCTATCGTCATCGCATTTGTCACAGACATCTCGTATCCATGTACACATGTTGATAAGAGGGTGCCTGCTAACAAATTATTAGAGTCTCTTACTAGAAAATAAATGCTACTAACCAGGTAGATTTTTGAGGTTTTGATATTTCTTTGATGCTACTCTTGTTTAGGGAACCAGTCATTTATCAATATATATATAGAGAGAGACAGAGAGAGCCCACAACTTTAGTAATCGTTTGGCAACCCTTAGATAATTAAATCGGCTTTGGCTCTGTTCAGAGCCTTGCTCTAGGCAACAATATCACGCCACTTCCCCGCATCGCTTGCGTCTAGGAGGCAGGCTAAATCGTCCCAACGCCCGCGGCTCAGGTCAAAATACCTCAAACAAGGAAAATCGTGAAGGGGTTGCTCTAAGGTGTCGCTAGCATTCTGAGCCGATTCATTGAATTGAAGAGTAATTGAGGATAGAATTTCAAGTAGACATACTGTTTTAAGGCGAGGGTTCTTAAATGTTTTCACACCTGACACCTGAGAGGAGACTGTGTGGTTTGCCTAGGACATGTACACAATGCAATCCAGAGAATAGACATCTGTAACACTATTTAGCTAGTACAAAGATCGCTGTCTAAAGTTATTGTAGTACAGGGCTATTGTGACGGTACAAGTGTAGTGAATATATAGCCACCATCCTCAGGGCGCGGGCATTATCGGCACCCCTATTTACTACTACTAGGAGAATCACGTGACGCACCCCGATTTACTATGAAATATGAAAAATCGAATCCTTCACAGTCGCCCCCCCCCCCCCCCCCCCCTACAAAACTCTAGCGATTGGGGTATTGTTTCTGAGGATATATTGAGTGAATTGACGGATGAGGAGATTAAGGCTTTTGTTGGTTGAGTATCAAAGTCAAGATACAAGGTACAGTCATCTAGTATTGTATTTGTATTGTATATACCCGTAGGTTATATGACGGGCCACCTAATTCCCCCCTATAAACAAGTGCGAACGAGTGAATATAGCAATATCGCAACAGCTTTAGAATCATTTACGGGAGATGACGATAATTAATTAGGTGTAGGAAACAATCAATTTACTTGTCACTTCGGTACAAATAGAGCCCTCTTATTGGTCAATCTATATATATATTGTAATTAGAATTCCAAATTCTAAAGCCTCACACCTTAGAATATTCCATTCTAAATTAAAGAGCCTTTAGAATATTCTACCTGAGAATGGAATCTTAGAATCCTTAGAATCGTATTCCAAGTGCCGAACCATGCTATCCGTAATATTATTCAGCTTTTTCCTATTACAATAGAAATAATATAATCAAGTCCCAGATGATTCAGATTATATAATTATAACATCCCTACACCCCAGGATACCCATACATTCAATCCAGTCTGGCCAGCGAAAACGTGTATTACGTACCTAGGTAGAGGAACGTGATTACCTAATTTCCATGCGCAGAGAAAATACAGCAACATACAAGTATCATGATTAATACTCCGCAGGAAGCAAGAAGAAAATGTAAAAAGGCCATTCATCACCATCACCATCACCATCATTCACTCATACTCAACATCACCCAAAAAATCACAAAGTCAGAGAATCAGAAGAATCATTCATTCCTTGCAAAAAAAACTTCATTATTCATTGCATGCCCTCGAGGGCCCCATTGGGTATCTACCAGTCTATAACACCCATACGCCTTTTATACAGAAACAAACACTCAACAAAATTCGTCCTTCCAAATCATTACCCCCATATCCCCCATGCCTCCCATCTCTCTCTACCCCTACTACTCCTCTCCTCCCCAAATCATTCAAAACCAGAGTCTGTTAAGTACCAGCTGCAAGCAAGAGGGCTTCGTATGAAGGTCTCAAGTGGCAGCGGCAAGGTAACGAGATGAATCTGGTTTCAATATGAAAATAACGGCGTAAACTGACTTGCGAATCCGAGATCAAATTCTATTAACTACCAGCTGCGGGCAAGAGGGCTTCGTAATGAAGGTGTCAAGCTGCAGTGGCGAGGTAACGAGATGAATCTGATGTCGTTGCAAAATATCGTAAATGTCGAAAGTCGAGGGATGCCGTTTTATTCCTTCTAGGCTTCCATACCAGTGTGAAGGATGTTTTAGCAGTACCAGTTCAAGAATCAAATTGTGTATTGAAGTCGAAGTCCAATCAGGAGTCTATCAAGATAGTCTCAAGTTGCGGCTCGCCGAATTCGAGATGAATAATTCCATGCGGTCTGCGTTGTGGAAATCGGATGTTGTGATGTATGTGGTGCGTTGATTGCACCTTTGTGATGTTTATTAATGAGAGGGGATGTATGTCCAGTTCTCTCCTAGTGTCACTCTATTCATGACGTCGTAATGTTCGAAATAGTTGGGAGATGCATTCAAGTATTCGTGGTTTCGTGGTCTTGAATACATGCGTATTGTGCTCGTAATGTTGTATATTGTATATGTTTCAAGATGAGAGAAGCTCAATCGCCGTGGTTTGATCCGACCTTGGGAACCTTGGGTTCAAAATTCACAATGAAGCCATCTTTGTCGACGACTCTGTCCAAGCTAATTCTGTTGTCCTTGACCCATTTTCGGACTTTCTCTTGATCCAAGATGATGGGTTGTCCGGCATCGGGACCGTCGTGCTTGGTCAACAGACCCATATTCATGGAATTAATAGTATCGATGCAATCCTTCTCAAGAATGCAAGTCTCTCGGCTGATTCTTTGGATGTCAACCATATGGCAACCCTTCTTCTTGTCGGTTTTGGGATGTTCCAGAATCCATCGAGCCAACTCGGCCTGCCAATATCGTCGATAACTCTTCTCGCCCATTGATGAGAATGGACGTTCAGGGCCACCGATCGCCTGCTCCATTCGGCTGATCTCGTATGATACTCCAATCAACATTTTTCCAAGGCTCATTCCTTGCCAAGGTGGGAAGACGAGAATGCAGGCAAGATTGTTTTGGTCATAGGAGTTCTTCTCCTTGGAAAAGAAGCCGATAACTTGTTGGTGTCTGGTAGTAGGGTCGGTATGGACGAGGCAGAAGTAGTCGAAGAGCGCGGTGTAGTAGGACACACTCTTGTCGCCGAGGAAGAGTTTGGCAAAGAGGGAAAGATTCTGGCAGAAGAGCTATTTCATGTTAGTATGTCCACTGGTAAATCAACTTGGAGGGAGTTCGACTTACCATCTCCTTTTCACCGTCAACCTCGTGGACACTCCAAACGCCCGCACCATCATGGTCATAGATTTTGCGTCCTCGGATCTCATCTGAGCAGAGTCTGTGATGTTTCACGTGGTCCTCAGCATTCTTGGTATATGCGAAGCACTTTTCGCAAATATACATCCGATCCAAGGCGGGCTCTTTAAGCAGCTCCTTATCGATTTTGGCACTGGTTGTGTCCCTTGGGTAGTCGCTGCTATACCACGTTGGGAAGCAGAGTGAACCAAAAACTACGTTGTCGATATTTCGATGAGCGCGTTTCTGAACTGATTTTGCCATCGCAATGTTAAGTTCGACGGCCTCTTTTTCAACCTTCAGCTGTTGTGTCACTCGCGGGCGCTCAGCCTTAGGTACCTTGCGGGGAAGTTCTCGTGCGTTCTTTCTGTTCTGCTCGAGAGCGCGTTCAAATTTTTCGACGTGCTCATCGGTTTCCACCATTCGTTTCTCGATTTTCTCGCGGACCATCTCGTCTTCGACCAATTCTTCTCCAAAGTTGTTGTTGAGAAGCAGGGTGCTTCGCGGGGTTACATGAGACGTGAATGCCAAGCCAAAGGGACCTTCCAAGTCCAACTCAGGGCCGAGGCCGGGGCCAGAGCCGGAGCTTGGAGGAGAGACCGGATCATTTTCGGATCCAACGGAAGTCCCAGTCGTTCGGTCCGAAGCCTCGCCCGAAGTGGATCGAGCACGACTGGGTGATGATGAAGTCTTGCGGCGTTTGGGTGTCCGGGCGATATCATCATCACCATATGTCAACTGCCACTCTTCCTTCTCAAGTTTTCTTTTAATCTTGGTCTCCGTGACATGGTATTTGAGACCCTCGGACTCGCCTCTTCTAAAGTTCTCATCAGTCACTTTCTGGGCCGACTCTTCGATTGAGGCCTCCTTCTTTACTGGAACGTCCCTCATATATCGCTTGATGATTCTGTTGGAAATCTCAGAAACATCAGGATAATTGCTGGCGAACCATGCCACAATCATATCCTTCGTTAAGGAAGAAGACGGCTTTAGCGCTACCACAGTATCCTCGTTCCTATTTGAGAAGGAAGAGGTCTGGGCTTGCTTTGGCAGCCTCTTAGCACCCATCTGTCGCTTGGTTGGCCTTGATGACTTCTCAGAATTGTCAGAGTCGCAATTCTCTGACAAGGACTCCGAACGCTTCCTCTTACTTAGGGGGATAGCAGCCTGTGCAGCTGGCTTTCCCCCATCAGTCGTCATTGGTCGTGATGGAGTTGCCTTCTTCTGTGGGCTCGCCGCGGATACTGGCTTTGCCTGAAGGTTCTTGGTTGGTGGAGAAGACTTATAGATCTTCTTTTGGACAACGTCCACCTTCTGTCGCTTTGGCGGCTGGTTGGTATCACCAGAGGTGCCGAAAGCTCTCGCATCCGAGGAGCTCTCTGCTACCTTTCGCTTCTCTCCAGGCTTGGGAGTCGTGACGGGCGGAATAGACGCAGATGAGTGCGCCTTTTCCGCGCGACCACGAGCACGTTCTGCTCCAGAGATGAGCTTCTTACGGCCTTGGGATGCCGGTGGTGATGCTTGACGAACGTTCCGTCGAGCTTCCAACCAGGCCTGGCGTTCTTGGCGTTTTTTTTCCTCCTGTGCAAGATATTTCTTCTTCCACTTGGAGTGCTCCTCGACAACCCCCTTTGATTGTGCCACCCCACGTAGGCGAGATGACAAGACCTTTTTGGTGACCAGGTCGTAGACCTCTTCGCGCGGGACGCCGCAAAAGCCAGGGACTTCTCTATAACCCAGAGCTTGCTCTGGCTGGACAGCCGAGGAAGATTTTGGCATTGGTGCTGGTGAATGCGGCTTTTGGGTACCAGTTGGTTTGGCACCCTTGTTGTACTTGGAGGCAGAAGACATTTTGAGAAGATTGCGATGACTCAAGCGAAGCGATTCTCGGTGTTTGAAGGTCGTGGGTCGATGAATGTCGTGTTGACAGGTGTTGGTGCGAATGGGAATTTTGGTATCGTGGGTAAATTTTTGTCTGGGAGAAAACTGGAACGAGTGTGCGATGGACAGTCTTATGAATACTGGGTGGCTGGCAGGAAATTAGGGCAATTAGACTATTCTCACATTCACTACTTTTGCCCTGACAGGTTTTTTACATCGGAAATGACAGTAGTCATGCCGCCGGTGACAAGATGGCATTCACTAGGGACTTCATCGAGGCTAAATGTGTTTCTCCGCATTTGAGTGGCAGAGGAGGTTAGTTAGTTGCGAAGAGCACATTCGAGACTAAATTAGAATGTGTTCGACGCTCTTTCGGGTGTGTTGGGTAATATAGGTGTGGTGAAGTGCATTTAGTTATTTGCAAGAAAGCCGGTCGATAGGCGGGTTGCTTCTAGGGAAGAGCTAGCTATGATGGTGGGGTTTTGAGGGAGTTTTCGATCATATTTCGTTGCTTCGTGGATGAGAGTATGATATGCTAAATTCTTTGTGCGTTCTATATATACTGTGGTGTTGTACTGCTCAAGTGTTCTTCTCAAAATAAGCTCGTCTATCTGTGATCAACCGATTCCTGTATCTCTCAATTCTTTACTCGCAACTGATCACCTACTGTTTTCATACCACCCATCTACCACAATACAGAATCTCCACACCAAGTAGCATAGCACCAAGAAAACAAAATCTGCCGACGGGTAAAGATTAGCAAAACTAGCAGAACCAACTCTTGAAGCTCACCAACCATGATTAACCAAAGTCCACCAGTGCAGTACCGGTACACGCACTACTTCTAGTCTTCTCCCATCAAAAACAGACTTACCTTACCCACGCATCGCATCGAAGCTCCCGCGGTCCACTTTCGTTATTTTCTTGTTCTATAATTAGAATGGTGCGGTGTACGATACAGTATTCATCAAGTGTCTATCTTAGACTGCCATGGACGAACTCCACCAGTTCGGTGTATGCTGGATGCACTAGTATACTTCTCGAGCTAGCTCCCGCATGAAATAACTCGCCTAACCCACGCATCGGATCAAAGCTACCACCGAGCGTCCTCGGTCCTAGATTTTCAAAGGTGTAGTATTCCTCGAGCATCCATCTCAAACTGCCGGGACTTAGTCCCTCTCTGATTGTCCTCGAGAGTCGACTCGCGAGATGAAATATACAATTTAAATTCCTATACTCTCCCAAAAAACCCGAACCCAATTACATCCATAAATACCGAATCCACACCAAAAACGTGGGTATGACGTCCGAAAAACTTAGAAAACTAACCAAGAGACATCTTGAAGCTCGAGCTGCGCCACTCTCCGATGGTCATTAACTGAATGATGTTGATGTGGTGTATACACTAGTCATTATAGTACAGTACGGAGTACAGTCTAGTTTTTTTTTTCCGTTACGCCATCCGAAAAAGAAATTTACCATTTACCGACGCTACGGCAGTGATGGCTTGGGATGGAGTGGCAATTGTGCTTCAGTGGGTATCTAGTCTCGAAGGACGACTGCAACTGGGTCGTTTCTAACTATAAATATAAGAATACTTGTAGGCTAAGTTTGACTGTCCCAATAGGGCCCCTCTGGACTACGGGTCTATCTGCAGCAAGACATACAGGAATGACGAAAATGAATTCGGAAAACTTGCAAAACTCCATCGTGATGATCTTAGCGGCTCTCCGATCGTTGTTCAACCTGTGGACACTGGTGTACGAACTAGGAAGATAAAGTTAAGCTTCCCCATCCCCCGTAATATCCCGTCGATTTGAAGTTACTGTTGGACGTTGTCGTTGGCCAATTCGGTTTCCCTAGCTTTTAAGCGGGCAACCACCTCATCCAGGGAAAGCTCAGTCGTGCTTTGGCGGACAACGTTGAGGGTTGTTTCGAACAGCTCTTGGTCTACGCTGGCTTAGATCAGGTATGTGAGGATCTAGTCTTCTACTACGTTGGTAGGCTTTAGAGTCTTGATCTGACTCTTTAATTTTCTCATCAGATCTAGTTTCTCCTGAATCGACGTGGCTTTTAGGTTTTGAATGCCGAACAGGTCTCGGCACAGATTGTTGTACCGCACTTCGTTGTTCCCCTCGTAACTCTTGACGATATTCGAGAATTGCTCGAATGGATCCGTGATCATGGCAATGCGGTTTGCATGGTCATTATCTAGGCTCGCGCGGATCTTTGAAGATACCGTCGCCCTCTCTTTCTTGGTCTTGCTCGACGAGCTTGTCGAGCTCCTCTCTGTCGTAGTGGCAGTGGCAGTGGCACCTGCCGTTGTCTTCGAAGTTTCCTCAACTTTGATCTCCGATTCGATCTAGTGAACTTGATCGTAGATTGTCAAATGCTCAACAAGAGCGACTTTCCAGATATCGAAGTCCTCAGGTCCTGTGAGGATCACACCCTTGTAGTCCGATTTTCCCATAGTGTTGGATGAGCAAAAGAACGAGTCAATTCGTCGGAAAGTATATCCTCAAGAAAAAAACAAAGTCTAGAGTATTCGCAACCGGGGCTCTATAACCTGTTGAATGGAATACTTTCAGAATTAACTACAGAAGAGAGAAGTGCAGAGGGAGCACGCTTATATACAGTAGAGTGGAGTGACAGTTCCCACAATTCGTGACCCAGTTGATATCCACTTCTAACAGTTACCTTGCCCGCCTATCGGAGCTTCGATTTACTAGTAACGAGCGTATGATTTTTTCCTTACATCATAGGCATTACTCGATGGTTTTCTCTGGTGGGTTGGGGTTGACGGATGTGTGGTGAAGTAGGGAGAGGGGAGGTGTGGTGTATTCATGTATGTGCTTTTCTATTACATTCTGGAATGAAAAAGATATGTTTGAGCAGACTGGAGAGGGATGAAAGGGGATAGATTGGGGGGCTGAGAGGGTGGGTTGTTGGTGAACGTTTGTTTCAATGGGTGGAGGAGGTTGGGATTGGTATGTAGTTTTTCAACGGGAATAAACTATCACGTTTATTGAGTAAACGCAAACAGATTCTTTTCTCTGAAGTTCTAGTCCGCGGGTGTGCTTTTCTGGATAGATTGATATAGTATTATGTATGTTGAACAGCGGAAGTAGTAGTGAGTGATATGATCGTGAGATTTTGAAGCAAATACAGTACAATATATCCAAATTTCATGAACAAACTACATCAACCACGTGCACGAAATGGAATTGGGTTCTTCTAGTTCAGAATTCTTCTCGGGTCAATTAGTTGGCAATGGTCATTAGGACGTTTCTTGGGTATGGATTTCATCACGCAATGCTGCTTGATAGTATTTTAGATGTAGAGATTTACGTGCTGTCAATTCTATGTGTAGAAATGGGGGCTGGGGCACGTAAAGACAGTTGAAGATGAAGTTATTTGCCTCTTTCTCACTGTAGAGAGCGGATCATTTCTCAGAGATAATTGCATAAAATAGAACTCTTGACTGAATCAAGGTGCGTTGAGAGGTCGCGACTACCTCGCTATTCTCAATCAAAACGCCAACTCAGATTAAGCCCTCAGAGAAAAGGGTCCCGTTCCAGTGAACCTAGTATTTTATAATGCCTGTCTCTCTGTCATCATGTTCGAAGTAAAGTGTAGGCAGTTCGCAGATTTGAAGACTCATTCTGATACATTCCAACCCCACCTCGTAGCTAATTTCCGTACCGTGTTTCCTATCAGGGACATCAGAATTAGTGGAGAACTCGATGCTAATAAATACAATCATCCCCAGTCATATTCATCACCGAGTACTTGTAAGATCTTACATCTACGAACCCGAATACGTACATCTTGAAGTGGTTATAGATGAGTCAACGATCACGTGGATGGACTGCATCTCGATCACTCAGACAAAGCCTCTAAACCTCTCATTTCCTAAACATAATCAAACTTCATATCAACACACATTCATCTCCCAATTGAATCCGATCCTTCCCAAATGAAGCTCTCGTTCACAACCGTCGACGTTTTCACGTCAACCCGCTACCAAGGAAACCCCCTCTCCATAATCCGCGTCCCCTCAGAATACAAATCAACCCTCACACAATCCCAAAAACAAGACATAGCAAAGGAATTCAATCTTTCAGAAGTCGTCTTTCTTCATCTCCCGTCCCCTGACTCGCCCCCAAGTACGGAAAGAAACATTGACATATTCACCTCGTACGCCGAAGTCCCATTCGCCGGTCATCCCACCGTCGGAACCTCATTCTATCTCCTAAAAACTCAAGGAGAGGACGTCAAGAAACTAATCACAAAATCTGGTCCTATATCCATAACCAAAGATGGAGAAGAAGAAGTAAAAGCCTTCATCCCCCAAGCCTTCCACATCCACGCAAAGACCTTTAAATCCCCCCTCACAGCCGAAATGAACCACCCACTAGTCAGCATCGTAAAAGGAATGTCATTTATCTACGTCCAGCTTTCCTCTCTCTCAGCCCTCGAAAAAGTTGCTCTCGGAACCGAAAATGGAAATCTGGTGACCAATACGTACTAAGGCCAACTAAATCTGGACGAAGGATGGCAGGTTGGTCTTGTAGGTACGATGTACTTTGTTGATTTGGGGAAGGAGGGGGGCAAGTGTAGGTATAGAACTAGGATGATTGCTAGTAGAGAGGATTCTGGGACTGGGAGTGCGAGTTCGGGACTTGCGGGGTTGTTGGCGCTGAGGAAGGTGGTGGGGGGTGAGGGAAGCGAGAGCTTTGCTTTTACGCAGGGGTTGGAGATGGGGAGACGGTGTGAGATTTCTGTGGATGTTGTTGTGGAAGGGGGGGTGGTTAAGGAGATTTTTCTTGGTGGAAGTGCGGTTGTTGTTATGGAGGGAAGTCTGGAAGTCTGAGATGAAGTTTAAGTGATAAGTATGAAGCTTTGGTGGGTATCCTTCCACTGGTTACAATGTTGGGAGATGGCTTGAGCTCCGAACAGTTGATGAAATGTGTGAGTTATATATTAGAGAAAAGCAGAGCTGAGAAAGCGGAACTCATTTTTTATTCCACAGTTCCTGGACCTTTTTACGACAAATTTTCTTCTGATCCTCTAAAACTACATTCACGACCTAGGTTAGTTCAACTGTTTTCTCATCCGCGTATAAATTGTATAAGTATTCTCCGGTTAACTAATAAGGAACAACAATAAGAACGACTACACACCAAACTATCCTGACCAGAATCTTCATCCAGAGTACTATGCCAGATTCTCGGCCACCGTCCCTGCCACAGCTCCAAAGTTTTCCTTCTTCATCCCCGATCCAGGGACAAAGGAGGAAGACGAACCTTTTAGACATTTCGAAAGAAAGAAAGATTTCGATAGTAAAATTTAAAGGTTTTGAAGGATAGATTTACCATTTCGTTTCTTCTGTGTGCTAGAAACTACCTATCTATCAATTTCGCAAGTAGCTCACTCTCCTTAAGTCCATACTCGTACACTCTATGTGCCATGATGAATCAACCAAATGCTCTCGAGCAAGAATTCTCCCCAATATTGGACTGTGGTTCTTGTGGTACTCGGCTTGGGGCATCGCGACCTCGGAATATATATGCATGCTTGGTACTATTCTATGTCAACATGAATTTGACACTGAGAGTCCAAGTCCAGAGTCTCGATCAAAAAGGGGTTTTCTCACCACGTCTTCACTCTCTACTGCTGGTTTACCTCAAGCTTACCAGAATTATATATTAATATGAGGAGAGACTGGAGAGTGATGCAAGTCGCGCTTCAGATGGACTCGGCAAGTTTGTGGTTTATGTCTACTATTTGGTGAAGTCATTACTAAATGTGGGGGAGTTATGTTTGTACATCTATTCAGCTTTACGTCCAAGGTACCAGATATACATACTAGTTAGGCGGTTGCTAACACCGTTGAATTCGCCCAAGTTCCTCTCTTGAACCAAACAGTTCGTGCTCAACTCACTGTTCTGCTATTTATTGGAAATCTTAATATCGGACAGGGGCGGAACACCTCGGGCCGGCAACATCTCCGGCCTCGGTCGCGCCATAACTCGCCTACTAAAGAGTCGGCGCGCTCGGGCGGCAAACAACTCAAGCTCCCAGGGAATACAACAGGTTTACTCCGCACCTAGTTATTGGCGAGAGATGGCTTTTTGGTGAAGCAGAACTACAAGAGTTATCTCATCATCTTCCGTTCTGCTAACTGTATTAAATAGAAGATATCTAAATGACCAAGTCGCACGTGCTCTTCCAGCTTTCTGAACTCATAAAACCCATCTTCAGACCAGTTGGTTAGCTTACATCCTCCCATTCGCAATTTCTCACTCACGGCCAAGCCTATCTATCAGGAGGCCTACGAAAGAATTTGTGACCAATGTTGGTTCATTCGTCACGTGTTCGATGATGCTAGATTGTTTATCCAATCGCCTTCATGTGAGCTGATGCTTCGTGGAGATCTATACCATGATCTATTGAGGCGTTGATGTTTTTGTATTGAGCAATTTTGGTTATTGCCCAGCTTGCTTTATGTGGAATGTCGAGTTGATGTGAGAACAAGCGCGACGCGTTTCCTCCCTGGTCGGTCTCTAGGTACCTACTTCGGAGTACGGTCACGTTTTTATTTCAAACTTGAAAATTGGAACTTTCCTTCATATGTTTAACCTTTGAGATTTTTACAAATTGATCACCGTATATTGGTAAAGCAAGAGGCATCGAATTCACGAGAACAATTTTCACAAGATGTCATATGGTCGACTTTCCGGCTTCAGCTGAGTTGAGTAATTTCATTGAGATATTTTCGGTCACGTTTTTGTGAAAATGAGCATCACGTTAACGATTTGAATTCTCTGGATTTTAATCTCACAAATAAGAATAGTGCACTCTTCATCTACAAATAATAATTGGCACAATATGTTACCTGTGGCTGCATGAGGTTGGATATTGCTGTCAGAACGTCTCATTCCCCGCTTTCTAGCAAGGGTAATCTTACTTAACCCAGTCTAATCGACTCCATCCACCTTCATGTCTTCCGCAGAACTTCTCATTCCATAAGCATCGAGTATTCCATTATAATGGCTCATCCTTGAAGCCATACTGTAAATCTCCTCAATGTATTCTGGTCGGCCCAGCCTTCAGATAAGCTCCTGCATCCGTAAGTAAGAAAGCCGATTCGACGATTTATTGTGTTTTGTAATCAAAGTGACCAGTAGACAAATGTGCTCAGAAGTTGATTGGTATTTCGCCAAGTCTATGTCTGGTTATTGTACATTCAAAATCCTACATACCCTGACTCTCAGCCTCTCATGCTTCAGTACCAGCGTCCCAAGAAACACATCTAATCAGTCACACTATGTAACATACCTCTGATGAAGCTTTGAATACTACTATATCTTTCACCCACCAAAGTCACAACTAGTCACACCTAAAAGTGGGTACACCCCCTCCCCGAAGGCTTTATATTAAGATAACACCCCAACCATCAATCCACCAATTATACACCTGTTGATGACCAAAACGTGACCTTATATTTTTACGACAATTAGATTATCGCAATAACCTATTCTTGATAAGTCTATTGATTGACATGTAATTGATAGCATTGAGTGGACGCTCATCAATTTCCAAAAAAAAAAAAACGCGCATCAAATTCCAAATGCCATTACGGTACCTAGGTACCGGATACTTCGTGATTCTCGAAGCCCACATGATCCATCCTCTAGCAACAACCTGGAAGCCGAGAAGAAGACAGCCTTATATCTAATAGCGCCTCGCACTTTCCACACAGAATACCTCTATATATAATAACGAAGAACATTCAAGATCGACCCCCTTCCATTTTCTATCCACCGGCTACCCCATCAAACCAAACTCACTCACACTCGGACTCCCTATTGCCTTGACCGTTCACCAGAATGTTGATGAAGTAAACAGAGAACCCGGTTTCTTACTTCGGTGATCAGATATCGTCATCTACCAAATCCCTCTGTTGTACTCCTTTCGATATTCCAACATCACATTTATTTTTAAGTTCTTTATGCGCTTTTCAGATCTGGTATGGCATGGTATCGGACGGATTTGGAGCTATAAATGTGAGGCATATCAAAATAGAGAAGTCGCTCAGTCGCGGCATCTTTTCAACGGAGAAGAAGATGGATCCCCAGAGGACGGAAGTATATTCCTGGTAGTAACCATCTTGTGCACGATTCGAATAGTATTTTCTCGAAGTTTCATGAGAATCCAAAGCCATTAATGTTATGAACGATTAAATCGGATCCTCAACGAGAGAAATGAAGTCCACACTCGGTGTTATTTTACGATAAATGATTAGCAATTAAGTAAAAATATTCATGATCTCTCAAACGAATAGTATACGTGAAAAGTCCTATTTAAAAATCGTATCCGAAGCGTACTGAATTAAATTAGGAAAGCAAGGAATAAGAATGCTTAGAAAATTTACGAATACCATCACCATAATTTGTCCATCCAAAATCCAACAACCACCCAGCTTACGCCTCATATCTCTTCCCAGAAACCCCGTCAAATAACGCAACAAATCAACAACAAGATATAGATAGAAAGAGGAGGGAAGCCACACTGCCACACTCGTGACACCCCAAAAAATGCCTCACCTCCCGTCCCCTCGCCTCCCCTCACTCACTCATTCCACGCCCTTCCCCCACTCCCATCCCCCCCAAACCATCAACCCACACACAACTCACATAACCAAATTCCTCGGCGACCAAAGCAAGCAAACCCAACAATCCATCCATCCATCCATAAATAGACGAAAAACAAACCACCAAAACAAACCCAGAACAACCAATCTCTGCGCTGTCGCTCGAAGGGGTATCATCTTTGTTCCCGTCATCCTGGATATCTTCGTCTCGGGCTGGGCGCTTATCCACCGACACGTGCAACCACTCAACTCAATCCAACAATGACACGTGCACAAAAAATAAATTGGGCACCACACACCCCCCATCACATCAACATCGCATCCCCCATCCCCCATCCCCCGATTCCACCCACTGCACCCAGCCTAGCCCAGATATATCCGGAACGGAATCGCCCGTAGAAATAGATTGATCGCCCAGTGGGGCCGGATAAGAGCGGGGAGCTCTCTATCTACGAGCTACAACTGCACAGGCTGCACTGGTACTTGCACCCCCCCCCTGTTCCCCTGTTGCCGTTCGTTCCAGAAAAGAAACCCCGACCGACGCGTTGAGGCGGGGGGAGGGGAGCGAAAGCTCGTGTACGGAAGGAAAAAAAAATCCTCGGAAATCATAACAAAAGCTAGGACTTCGACGCGTCAAGAACCACCCCCCCGAAAAAATATGAGACAACCCACATGCGAGATGCAGATGCCCGCCCCGAGTTCCTCACTTACGAGTAGGCAGACAATTAGCCCTTTCACAATGATTTCGAGACACAAGGTACGTAGTTTTGAAATATTTTCTGTGCGTCATTGACTGAAATCTGGTATAATACAGAAGCCCCATCCATCCAGTACACCCCTATCGCTGCCCAATATTCGCCTCCCTTCCAGCCCTAATCTCCGTTTCTCTGATGGTTTTCGCTATCAACTCTGTGTGCAGCAAAACAGCCGTTAACAACAGAAAAGAGAAAATAACCCCAAGTATCCACCCTCATCAATACTAAACGGAACTATTCCCTATAAAAGATCAAACAAGTCCGTTAAAACGGCACGCGTGATATCCCCTTCACGTCGCGCATACCCATCCCAAGAACGCCATATGAACAACCCAACCCAGACAAAAAAGGAATCCGTCAAAAACACAAGTCAATAATTAACTCATGCCTTCTTGGGTGTTGCCTTCTTGGGGGTGGCCTTTTTAGGTGCGGCAGCAGCTGTAGCAGCAGCGGCAGCTTTCTTGGCTGGGGTGGCCTTCTTTACTGCTGGGGCCTTGGTCTTGGTTACACGGCCAGACTTGGTCTTGCTTGTAACGTCGGATTTCTCCTCAGTGGCGGCGGCGGGTGTCTGTGAGTGTTAGTTCAGTGTCCAAGACTAGCGATGAGGTTGACTTACTGCCTTGGCCTTGGCTGGTGCCTTCTTCACCGTCTCCTTCTTTGCGGCCGCCTTCTTTGGGGCAGCTTTTGGGGCAGCCTCCTTCTTGGGAGCGGCGACTTTCTTAGTGGTGGTAGCAGCAGCCTTCTTTGGTGCAGCAGCTTTCTTGGTTGCAGTCTCCTTCTTAGGGGCGGCCTCCTTCTTTGGTGCAGCCTTCTTAGCAGCAGGCTTTTTTTCAGTCTTTGGTGCAGCCTTTGGCTTAGCTGCGGCTGGCTTTGGTTCTTTCTTTGCGAGTTTAGTTCCACCAGATGCGCCTGTAGAGTTGTGAGTATATTGAACGCGACCAGCGAGTATTGTTGTTGGACATACCCTTTGGCTGAGCGAAATGGCCCTTCTTCACACCCTCGGCCAATGCTCTGTTGAACAAGGAGTCGAACATCTTGCCTTGTGCATTGATCTTGTTGTTTGCGGTGACATATTTCTTGAGGGCAATTCGGCTATGGGAAAGTCAGTCCAATTATCCCCTATTACAAAAGACGCGTCGAGTTCGATTAATGTTGAAGCGAAGCTCGAGTATATTGAATAGAAAGAGTCGTACCTTGAACCGTTACGCTAGGTGGATTGTTAGTAAATTTCGTTGTCGTGTTGTTGGAAGGGAGACAACTTACATCCTTGAGAGTGACGATGGCATGAGTGATCATGTCTGTAATGACGCGTCAGAAAATACATTTCTTTACAATCCAATAGTACTAGTAGCTGCACCAGAGCCACGCGATTGACTTTGACATTGCGCAATCGGAACGCGACGTGGTGTTGTGGAGGAAGAAGCTCACCTAGGTAAGAGGGATGGTCCGAGGAGGCTCCCTTGGCCTTTGGTGCAGCAGCGGCCTTTGGTGGCATAGTGACGATGATTGGGGTTGAGAGAACTGGTAAGATGTTTATAGAAGATACTAAATCAATCAATGATTGGGAGTGAGACGTGTTTTGGTGGATGTCGGTGGTGGGAAAGCTGTCGGGTTTGGGGGTGTCGAGTGGGAGCGGGAGCGGAAGAAACGAGGTGGATGGGTGGGAGGGGCTTTATGTACTGCATTTTACAGCCCCAGTCAAAGCTAATCACCACGCTAGGCTAGCCTCTTTTGGCTCGTTTTCAGAATGAGAGTCGAGCTCTGATTGGCTTGATTTAGAGAGGAATACTGACTTGTTCTTCGGTTGTCTTGTTCTTTCTTCCAGGTTGGTTCGGTTGGTTACGTTTTGGTCATGCGAGCGAGGAGGCATTGATCGCCCACACTTTGATTCGGCCACTCGACCACCCCAACACCCACCCCCCCTTCGATTCTCACACTTTCCTTCTCCCACATTTTGGAGTTTTGGGTTGCCAGCGCACCAGAATTGTTGAAATGGTCGACGCTCTTCAACACTATCCATGTAGTTTCTACAATTGATCAATATAATATGCCAATATCATGAAAGTCGTGACGACCCTCGAGAACCATCGCGTCGCTTACAAGTCCGGTCGAAAAGCGTGATGAAATGCGCCTTCGTTGATATTGAACCGCCGCCCTTCGAATTCCCTCTCAATCTTCTCGCCATCGAAGAGGCAGTCTTTGAAATGGGGATTTATCGCTTCAGAATGCTCAAGTTCAAAGTGTGGTGGTCATGATAGCCATGTCAATGCTTAACGCGTTTGATCGCGATTTGAAGCCATCCCCAATTTTCCGGCCGCAACAATCAACCCGCAATACCTACCGCCGCAACACGATTAATCTCTATTTAGAATGTGCAACATCTTCCGGAGTCATCCTACTTCATGTACGTCTTATCCGATTTTCTAATTTCCATTAGTGTGGTGTTTTCTACGACCCGAGAGAAAAGTGCTGTCCGGAGAAGTTGGATTGCGACCGGAGCAAAGAGATTGGATCTACACCGCAACACTCGGTTCTCCACCACCCATCTCTTTGCTTTAGACGTCAATTTGTTTTTATATTGCGAGTCCAAATCGCTTCAGCATCATTTTGTGTTTTTCAAATTCTCTTTTGAGCACTCTCGAAACCTCCTCTCAGTTGTGTTCGTTCATGTTGTTGGTTGGGCTCAGGCTCGACGCGTCTTGCCACACCACCCCACAGTTGCAAGATTCGTTGGCCGCCACGTTGGCCCTTTCTATCCTATCCTCCAAAGAAGGCTCGGAGAACCAAGATTTCAATTATCTTGGTCTTCCAGCAATTCAAGGATAATAGCGAATTGGACTCGTTGTATCGCGAGAACTGCAACCGCGCGATCCCGCGGGGAGGATCGAGGTGGCAGAAATTGCCGCACCCCCTCAACCACCCACCCGAATTTCATCACACCATCCAAACAGCTTCTGTCTCCAAAAGAACGCCCTGATTTCCGCATTTCTCTCCTCTGGCTCTCTTCTTCTTTTCTTTCACGGCTCTTCTTCAGATCTTACGAGGATTGCAACACCGCCTCCACAACTAAGATGCAATCCGAAACACGAGTGCAACCGGAAGATTACGCAGCCAGCCGTTGGGCCTAACACCACTTTCAAGCATCTACTTGTCTCTATCTTGATGCGCTTCCATTCTTCTACATTCGAAACTTCGATTTACACAAAATCTCTGATGGACTTCAAAGATTATGTTGTGTGGCGATGGAATGTGGCATCGCAGCCCGCGATCAAAATGAATGGATCACGCGCCCACGCAAACCCCCCGCCCTCTTCCTCCATCATTCCCAACGCTCGTACCATCAACGCATCGCTCAACCCATCACCAGCTTCATTCTCATCGCAAGTTATTTCTTCTCGGAACGATATTCCAAATTTGATAATTACGTCCATGTTAGCAAATCCGCATAATCGATCATAACTGTGGTGTGTCATGACTGAATCCTGTGTCACCAGACCAGACTTGGATTTCAGTTTGTGACTAATTGTTGCAGCAAACATCTTTTCCACCCCGAGATTACACTCTTCATCAATCCCAGGATCTGTTGCCAAAGTCACATGTCTCTGTTTTTTGGGCATGCATGATTTCGACTCTCTTCGCAAACTCGCGCTACCAGTCACTCAGGCTATGGTCTTAGGAAAAGACAATCCGATCCATCTGAAAGCCAGGCATGTCTCATAACGTTCACTTGAGTATTCAGGCAAATTCTTCGAAGCCCTCGAACGAAATCTTTCCCGCAGCCTTTGTTGGGTGATGGGAAGCGCTTTATGGCCCTTCTTTGAGGGCACCGATAGCCAGCAAAACACAGCGCATTCGAGGCCTCTCCAACAAATCCTGAAATCTCATCAGCCAAAAAAACTCTAGTCATGAATTTGATCCAATCTCGAG
Organism: Hymenoscyphus linearis; assembly: GCA_900536425.1. Taxonomy (NCBI): domain Eukaryota; kingdom Fungi; phylum Ascomycota; class Leotiomycetes; order Helotiales; family Helotiaceae; genus Hymenoscyphus; species Hymenoscyphus linearis. The sequence goes on from UNPR01000034.1 coordinate 42,235, forward strand.
CTTACTGCTTATTACACGACTATCATATCTCTCTTTCAACCCCTCGGGGCTCAAGACACACCTTCTGCATTCATTGCGTCACCACAACCCCGCAGCAAGAACACCAAAACCCCTTCCTCGTCCCTTCTATGACTACCCGAGATGGCAATTGTCATCTTCAAGATTTGAATGTGATAAAGCTACCCCATATGTCAATATGCACATATGTCAATATTCGGTAGTTATATTCTTAAGCAAAATCGCCAACTCATCGCTCTGATCATCGCTGATCATGCAGTGCGCCAAGCGAGACTTTGAAACCTAGACGATTTAAAGTCTACAACGTGTTTTTTCTTTTCTTCCAAGAGACCTCACAAATTGATCCGGTAGCTCGTGGTGCTATGTAAAGCTTGTGATTGTAACAGGCAAGTACTTGTTGGAAGAATGAATGAAAACTGGAATTGTGAATTCGCAGGCGATATTTTCCTTCGCTCGGCTGGCGGAGAAGGGGGGAGCGAGGGGAGGTCTTGGCATAAGCGTGATTAGTTTCCGTGCGCCACCGTAGTAGAGTCAGCGCCACACTTGAAACGTATTGTCATATTGGTGCAACGAGATAAGACGGGATACTCCGTGGACGAAAAAAATGAGGTAACGTATTGGAAGAGAAAGAAGTGTGAATAGCTTCATCGTTTGGATTTTCCATGTAGAAGAATTGTAATTATCCTGATAAATAATAACTTAAATAATTGATTAAATGTCAGTTTACGAAGGTAATTATTCTCATAATTGACCTACTCCTTAGCCATCGGGAATACATTAGGAATAATTCGAACCATGGTATCTGATATCTGATATCTGGTATCTGGTATCTGAGTCGTTTACATCACCTTTACTAGCTTGTAATCCATGTTCTACACTCTTTTCGAAGAATGTGCGAAGAGAAAAAAAACCAAAAACGATTATACTTTCGCAATAACCCTAATCATCCAAATTCCTCACCCTGGTTTACCGCCCTTCCAAATCCAACTAGTATCTATCACGTCAAAAAATCTCTCTCACGACCGAACCTCCAAAACGATACACCAACCAATACGCCACGCAAACGTCGGGAGACTCGATGAAAGCGCGCGCGTAAGCTGTATAACGTCGCCGCTTTACTATACGGAACCGCTTACTGGATCTCGGATTCGGACTTCACCACCGAGTGAGCAGTAGAACCTCCGGGATTTTCGAAAATCGGAAATCGGTCGTGGGTGAGATTGAGATAACTGTGCCCCAATCTCACATCTTCTCCCCCCTTCTCTTTCCTAAGGGAGTAACTTGTACTGGTACAGAGATACGGACAGAGTTTTTCTGGTTGGGATGAAGTGTAGGAGATCTGTCTGTTAATGCCCTGCGAGTTTTTTCGGTTTCAAATATCGGTAATCCCTGATCGACGAAGAGAGCTGAGCTGAGCCGAGAGGTCCTATCCTGAGGGAGAGAGGTCAGATTACTTTATTTGGATACTGGTATTCACGTACATACATACATACCAATAAACTACGTTACAGACCAGCCGACGAGACGCGATCAATCAATTCGTAACCAGATATCCTTCTCTGGTGTTCTTTAACGAGTCGTTGGTTCGTCCAACCTAGCTCACTCATCTACACCCCCCATCCAACCAACCAACATAGCCACAAAAATGTCCTCCTGGTGGCCCTACCACTTCGTCGACCTATCGAAGCAGGAAAAACACCTCCGTCACAAGGCCCTAGAGCGTTATGGTATCTACGCGCAACTCTCAATCTTTATCCCTGTCATCCCTTTCCTCTTCTATCGTCTCATTACTTTTGCTCTCGCGAGACTGAGTAAATTCCGGAAAAGGGGGGAATATGATGTCCTTCCGGGTTCGCCGCAGAGGAAGGCTGGAAGAGGTAGCAGTCAGGGAATGGTGTTACGGATGGGGAGGAGGGCGGCGTGGTGGTTAGATGGGAGTTTTGGGGGGGAGTTTGGTGAGAAATGTGGGTTGGGGAAGAGGAGGGATTGGGTTGTGGGGGGTATTTGGGGGACTTGGATGGGGTTGCTTTCTGTGATGGGGACGGGGGATGGTGAGTTCTCTCTTTCTCTTTTTTCATCGAGTTTTTATTTCGTGTTTGCATCTCATTTGTTTTGAAGAGTTTCTGTGTTTCGAGAGGGAAGGGTGGATGAGATGAGATGGGTTGCGATTTTGAGTTGGGAATGTTAGGGTGACTGGGGAACTCGTGTTGGGAAGTAAGGTCTTTCTGACGCGATTTTCACTCTTACATCTCATTCTCTATACTTGTCCTGTTTTTCTTATCGGAAAAGATGAGGCGGATTTTCTTATTCACTTATTCTTTTGAATAACGAATGAAGCGGTAAGCTTTCTTCAAGTATTATATCACGTGATTATAACCCCTTTGCGGCTCTCAGCTTGACATGAAATATTCACTCATAGTTGAGAGTTTGTTTCATGGTGAATGCTGGCTGGGTGGTCTTTTTGCCTTGAATTTGTTGTGGTTGTTGGATTTTTATGGGTATGAATTTTGTATGTGACTCATGTGAGACATGAGATTATGAGATTCTCAAAACTCATCATGAAATATGAGATTGCGACATGCAACAAAATATGTACAAGCGAACATGTTTTATTTTGAGAGATTCATTCTGATGAAAATTACTTTTCATGATCTTGTCGCGCGTTTTTGCTCAAGAATCTCACTGGGGAGTCGAAGCTAACATAACTCAGATTACCTCCACATCACCAAACGCTTCGGTGTGATTGCCGCCTCACAGTTTCCCCTCCATTACATGCTCTCCATGAAATCAGCCTACTCTCCTCTCGCCCTGATCTTCCGCGTCTCCCACGAAGAACTAAACCCTTACCACCGCCTGTCGGGTCGGATAATCTACCTACTCCTCTGTCTCCACGCAAGCTGGTACATGAACTTCTTCGTTCAAGCGGGACTTCTCAAGAAACGTCTCGTCGCTCCCGTTGTGATAATAGGAATCTTGGTATTCCTCTCCCTCACTACGATCGTAACGACGGCACTGGCACCTATAAGACGCTGGTCATACCGCGTATTTTTCGTTATCCACCTCGTACTAGGAATTGCCATCTTACCCATGCTTTTCTTCCACGCCAAGCCGTTGAGAATATACATGGCAGAATCCCTCATCCTATTCGTCTTCGACATCGTATGTCGCAAACTAGACACCATCACTGGCTTTGCGACCATCACCCAGGTGGAAAACACAGACCTCATCCAAATCCGCGTCCCCATCCCAGAAACAAAAGTAAAACGTTTCCACGCCGCACCCGGACAACATGTATACCTCTCCCTCCCAACCTCCTCAACACCAAAAGACACAAGTACACCCTCCATCCACGACCTCCTCTTTAACCCCTTCACTATCTCGTCTGTCTCCGCAAAGGAAATAACACTCGTCCTACGCTCTCTAAATGGTCCAACGACTACGGCGCTCAATACACTCGCCAATATGCCGAAAGCGAAGCCACCACTGAACATCGAGGGCCCATTAGGAAGTTCAAAGTTCTTCCCTGACGATCTTGCGAAGAGCTGTGATCGTATCCTGTTAATAGCAGGCGGTGTCGGCGCAACCTTTATTCTACCGTTATACACGCATTTCCAAGAAGCAATGGAGAGTGTCGCAAAGTCCCCGGATCGCGTGAGTCTTGTATGGACACTTAAATCCGAGGAGGAAGCCGCGTGGGCGAGTGATGTACTTCATGACGATGATGAATCTGCACAGTTGTATATCACTGGTTCCTCTTCATCTTATTCTCAAGACACGGTTATTCCTTCGTCGTCGAGACAGGAGGGTGTTGAGTTGACAGATTTGAATAAAGACAAAGGTTCTGCAGGTCTGAAAATCAGAGGTGGATATCAAAGACCGGATTTCGAGAAGATTGTTAATGGGGTCTTTCGATCGGGTGGTGAGGAGAGGGTTGCGGTCCTGGTTTGTGGACCGAAGGGGATGGCGAGGGATGTTAAGAAGGTTGTGGGGAAGTGGGTAGAGAAGGGAAGGGATGTTTGGTGGCATGATGAGGGGTTTGGATGGTGATTATGTTGAACATAGGATCACGTGACATAGCAAGTGACCTATGTGGGTCTAACCAAAACTCCTGTATATAAGTAGGGAGCTATTCCCCTCTGGAATAGCTCTTTAATCAATCAATTATTTACTCCATGATTTGAACACCTTATATACCTTTTAACAGATTAGTGGTTGGTTGTGCTTGGTTACCTTTTCCTTGTATCTTGGATGGGTATATGGGCGATTTGATTTAGAAGGTGTTTGGGAAAAGTTGGTATATAGATGAGAATATGAATATAAAAATTTCAATACTACCTTTTTCCTGTTTTGCTACTGTATACAATGATTTATATTGCAGGTGTGGGAGATAGTGGTACCGTCGACAAAACACTCGATGCGTTATACCATATACGATAAATACATGTCCATCTGGATAATTTTCGCAATCGACGACTCAACGAGTGGATCCTACTCACTTGAATCTTCTGGTTCTTCTTGTAATTTTAATGTGGGTGGATCGTGGTTTTGAGTGAATTTGTGAGATTTTGGAATAGTACGTTTGTATTTACAGAACTTGAAGTAGTTCAATTCTCGTATCTGAATTTCCCAATGTCTCACGATCCTATAAATAGAAACGGAATATATCCACGAGACTCATTGCTTCATATATTTCTTGATCGAGAAACTTCAATCAATTATCACTTGTATATCCTTTTTTTCTCTCTTTTTAAGATCATATAATTCTATGCAGAATTCAGAATAATGAAGACACGTAAGACTTACTGATCCCAGCCTCAAAAGATCAAAAACAAAAGACCAGATCACTAAATAAATACATATACCCCACTCAACAAGAACAGAAAACCATCAAACAAATATCCTCCCGAATATTTCCCTGCTACCTCGAAAATTATCCATCTATAAAATAATAATCCCACTTCGTTTTTTCATCACATCATGTTTTAACATAGTTATCCTCACATTCAATCCTGGGAACCTGCTTTTTGACCCACGTCCCACCACAAGGTATCCTAAAGCAAGATCGCAGCAGGGTACCGGAATTGTAATTCGAGTGGTGCCATCACGGGAATTTTATACTAATGATTTTCGAGGGCAGGCGGAAGATTTATTATCGACAGTAAATACAAGAGCGACAGCAGAAGAAGATATTCATTAGGGACGAGAGTAAAAGTAAGACTAGATTCTTCTATATTTTCTCAACAATTACTTGTTTGATTTGATTCTCGTAAGGTATCTTGTATACTCTTCCACAACCCAAGTTGCGTGTCAGCTTGACGTCTTATGGTATCATGATTGTAGTTAGAGATAATCTAATCACGGTTGAAACGGCCTTTGGGCATCTTCCATTTTTCTTGCGAATCGCACTCATTTGGGGTTACGAGAACTAAAACATAAGTAGGCACTACGACTACTTGACCTATCTTTCTCCCTGTTTAGACGTTCCTAGACGAGACAATGAAGGTATAGCTTAGATTAGAAGCGAGCATAGATACTAAAGAGGCGATCCCTTGTCGAATTTTCTTCCGCTTTTCTCGTTAGTAATAAAGTACAACTACCCAGGATCAAGCCACAGTCAAAAAAGCTTATTCAAACATGAAAACTTACTGTACCAAAAACCATCTTCTAATCCCAAATGCACCCAAAAATGATCACAGAGAAGATATTCAAAGTAAAGTAAGATATCATTCGTATTCCTATCCTATCAACAAATGAAAAGAGAAGACTTCCAATTCTGTAGCGCCCATCCCAGTCATCCATCCTTCCAAAGACCAACCCAAACCACAGCACACCAGACACTCCATAAAGAGAAAAGAAGGAGAAGGCAGCTTTTACACATGGCATGATATTTCCAATTCTCCAATTCTCCAGTCCTTCATTTCCCATGACACTTCCCATACACCCCACCCAGCCTCCTTCCCAAACAAGGGGATAAAAGAAACGCCTGTCATCAAGAGACACAGAAAGCCAACCACCCACACTTTCTCTCTCTTTCTTTCTGTCTTTTATTTGTTTTAAAAATAAATTGAGAAAAGCAAGAACGAAAATAACGAAGGAAAAGCAGCCTAGTTAAAGAGAAAGCAAAAAGGCAAGGTAAGGTAAGGCAAGGTATGGTTAGAACCAGCCAACGCACACCTACTACTTCTTCTCCTCAAAATAGAATTTCCCCAATCCAGCTGAATCGGGGCTTCCAAGGGGTGGCTTCCTCTCCCCCTCCCCCTCATCAAGTCGATCCGTTATGATCTTCTCCGCAACCTCGACACCACCCGCGTCCCTCGCCATGACACCGCGGGCAGCAGTATCATTAGCATCATCCGAGATACCATCTAACATTCTGGCCTCGCGCCTCTCCTTCTCCACACTAGCACTAGTTACACCACTATTCTCCCTCTGCAACTGCATTGCCAGGGCACTGCGTCCAGCCGCCGGACTAGCCGCCAAATCACGACGACTATACGTCGGTCCACTGACGGTTGAGCCCGCGCCCTCGCCAAATCCAACGAGGGAGGTGTTATCACTCATCTCATCCACATCATCCATATCCTCATCTATAGCACCATTCGAGAACCGATCATTGTCATTCTCCACCTCGAGATCGCGGAAATTGGTGCCTCCAGCTACCCCATCACCACCATCAACACTCATCCTCTCATCTCCATCCCCATCACCACTCGCCTTCCCACTCCCACTCGCCCACGTCGTTGTCCTTCCCCCGAGACTACCCGTCGCGCTCGCAGAGCCAACCGTACTAATCTTCGTCGTATAAACCGGGTTACCTGCTTGATCAAAGTATCCCGGGATCGCAGCTCCCATAGATGAGTTCGCGCCGGTAGGTCTCGCGGTGGAAACCCGTTCGAGACCTGCAAGCCGCGAGATCCGGTCTGCGCGCTCGGCTTCGAGCGTGTTGGTTGAGGGGGTATGGTGGTGGCCTGGTCCTGAGTGATGAGGGAAGCCGGAACCGCGATGGCCGTCTTTGATGGCGATTGTGCTGAGGGCCGAGATGGATGTTGTTGTTGAGTTGGGGGTTCCGCTGCTCACACACATATCGTGTTAGCCATCATTCATCATCCTTCAGTCTTCTTCTGCTTGAGGCTATTTGGGGAGAGCACATACGGAGCTTCAGTAGGAGTGTCCGGGTTGGAAGGTGGCTCAGGAAGGTTGATCAGAGTAGGTGTTGCAGCCATGATTGCTGATGTCCAAGTATTTGTCTTATCTTAAGAAGGTTCAAGTTGGTTGGTATTTTCTTCAGTATGTGTTGGTTGTGTGGTCGTTGGGTTTCGTTTCTAGTAAGCTAACTACCAGAATCGGTGACGAGGTACAAGCGCCAGCTACTCGTAGTTCTCTCTAGCTTGATCCGATCGAGGGGTCAACGTCCGTTCGTCCTTCGTAAGGCTGTTAATGTTTCAGGAGTTCCACAATTCCCGAAATAGATGCCTACCGTATCTTCTGATGCTGAATAGTCTCTCGTAAGTATTGAGGAGAAGAAGGTCGTGTATCTCATTCAAATAGCTGTTCAAAATGTAATGTGAGTGTCAAATCTTTAGAGTTGTCTCTTGAGTCTCTCGAGGCTCCTTTGTAATAGCGAGGGCTCTCCTAAATCTTGCAATGACGTACCTAGTTGTAGCAGTAGCGTGCCAAGACGCCAAGAGGACGCTAAATCCCAAAGCCACGTGCAATCTAGCAATCCTCCCTTGGACCCCCGCATTTCCTGTGATAGGAAGCCTCACTATTTCCGGCAAAATAGGTGCCCAGTCTCAAGCCAGTAAAAAGATTCCAGGAGAATTTCACTGATATTTGCCTGGATGGGAACTGCTCAAAGTCCCTTCATATGTGTATATCGCCTTGATTACTGATACATATAATCATACTAGTGAATATTCTCACAATACCCCCCTTATAGACTAGCCTCTACCCTATGCTGCAAAATCCTCCTCGCCTCAAAATTACTCAATCGCTCCAGTCCCAACCTCTTCAGCATCCTCTCCGCATTCTCCGCATCTGAAAAAATCTCTTGATAAGCCTGTTTCAACGAAATTTGTTCATCCTCTGCCTCAACTGGTAGACTCAGTAACGCAGCGCCTTCCATCAGCTTTTCCATGCCCAGAATGGAGGCTGATCGGGGCGCAGAATCGATACAGGATTGCACAACACTTCGGATGGCGAGAATATCTTGCACTAAGCGTGCTGATCCGAGGCTGGAAAAATCTTGTTTAACGAGAACTTCTTGGAAAAGGAGGTCTTGGAGGTAGTCAAATGAGGAGCGCCAAATTCGACGGAAGGGTGGGTAGGACAAGGTTTTGTAAAGGAAGGTCATATTTTCCTTGAGGATCTGGAATTTTATCAATATACGAGTCAATATGGATCCGAGGGTTTGTCGCAACTTACTCGAAGAGGTTGGTCTAGCTCTGGTGTAATTGCAAGAACGGAAGGGGCTGCAAGTCTGGAGTTAGCATTGCATGGAACACAATAAGTGATTGGTGGCTTACTTGGTGAGTCGGTGCCAACGGTCGTCCATTGAGGTTTGGTAAAGTATTGCCGGAAGGATGTTTGGAAAGAATACTTGACAGCCTCGATAAGAAGCGATTCTGATTTCTTTTGAAGACGTTCAAAGTTATTGATGGTGACATCAAATACAGACCCTTCCTGTTCGGAGCCAACAGCGTTTGAAGTGCAGTCCTTGACTTCTCCATAAGTCATTTCTCCAACGAGATTGGCATCGACTTCTGTGACCTTGGCCCTATTCTGTAATTGATCCCAGAGATCGACGAAAAACTAAAGATGTAAGTATGTGGTGCTTTTAAGGTGTGGATCGAGCAACTTACTTCATCGTTGCTCCACTCCTTAAGTATTGCCGTAACAAAATCTGCACTACCATAAACTTTGCATAGACTTTCTAAGCCCCCAAGACCTTCAAGTTTGGCTTGTTCTTCTCGAGAGATGCCATGCAACGTACGACCAACAGTGGTAGTCGCGGACATGTAAGCCTCCAGGGAGTCATTGAGAACCCCATAATACTGGTCAAGAATTTCCGCTTGTATATCGATGAGGAATTTAACCTTGTGGGAGAATCTCCGGAGAGGCTGGTACTGGTCAGTCACGGTCTGAAGAAGATCCATAACCTTGGTGGATCCATGTGTATGCTTCATTTTGCCAGGACTACCACTATCAAAATCAATTTGACCATTGTCCGGAGATCTGATAATTTCACGATATCTAGCAAGCGCGAATTCTTTCTCGGCAGATAGCCAAGGATTGAACCATTGAGATAATACATCCCAGGTTAGGCCCTTCCATCCTAACTCGGGATTACCAGCATCATAATTGAACTTTGTCCTGAGAGCTTCATCGAAAGTCATCAGTTGGGGAATGAACCGGCTGAGCAGTTGGGGGTCATTGGATATCTTAGTCAAAAGAAAGTCAATCTTCTCTTTCATAACTGGCAGTAGAGCAGTGATGAAGGCAGCTACTGGGTCCACATATAAGCTATTTCCTGCTAAGATGCTGCCTCGAAAATGGGCTGCAAGTATTGGTGATAGAGTTTCTCTCAGATAATCCTGCCACTTCGCAATAGTTCCTATGAACCATTCGAAAAAGAAGTCTCCAAGCTAAAAGATGTTAGTGAGAAACTCATAAGTACAAGAGTAGACTAACTTTATGGACGGCATTTGTAGGTTTGTCACTGAAGAAATGATACTTGAACTGTAGTCGGAAGTTCTTGGCTAGGACGCTCATGGGCAAGAGTATCAAAGGCTCCCTTGCACTCAGTATTTCGGGAGCTTGTAAATCCAACAGCTTTTCAAAACAGTCACTCCATTCTCTCGTCGGGGCACGTTGGATATCAGGCCATTCTGCCTTTTTGAGAATCGCTTCAAACTCATCCGTCATGATCTTTTGCATTTCGGCCCAGAGTCCTTCCACTGCTTTCTGGACATATCCGACAAGATGTACAGCTGCGCCTTCTGCCTCTTCCTGGAGTTTAATGAGCGATATGGAAAGCTCTTTCAATTGAACGTATGATTTCAAGGCTTCTTTGGGCTCGGCAGGTAGATGGCTTCGTGCATCGTTTATTAAATCATCCACATCCTTCAATAACTGCACATATGCAGCTGCTAATTCCACCCTACGAAGCTTTTCCATAGGGCCCTTTAGCAATCTTGTAGCTTCCTCGGGGCTATCAGAATTCGTTACTATCTTTAACCGTTTTTGAACACTCTCTTGTTGTATTTTGAATTGTTTGGTTTGCTCTAGCATTTTCGAGGTATAATCTGCGGAGGCTTGCTTGGAAGCGTCGAGCTTAGATCTGGCATCTTGAAGCTATGGCGAGTTAGTATTTCCATGCTGCTCAAATCGTAGAGGAAAAATACGGACTTGTTCCTGCAAATGTTTCGTCTGTTGTTCTACCTTGACTAGCAGCTCAGGAAGACTGGCGAAGTCTGCTCTGGTCTGTATCTTGTCGTTAAGGTAATCGTCTAGCCTGACAGACATCTCCACGTTGGGCACATCATCTTCAGGATCCAGAAGGACAGCAACCGGACCGCGGTATGGAGAGCTCACTCGAATGGGAGTGGCACTACCCAATGCAGCCATTATGCGAGAGTGAGAGCGAGTTTAGCAATAGCAAAGTGGCTTGCGAATGGGGTTGTAATTGTAGATGGTGGGGTGAGTGCAGCTGTGTAGCTCTCAAGCGCCCTCAAGCTTCAGGGCTCTCAAAATGTGTCCGTCCCCGTTGTTTCCCCTACTGCAGGGATCATCAGCCACACCCAGAACGCGACTTCCAGATGGTATCGATGACGTCTCCGTCTGAACATCACCACTACATTCAACTTCAACACCTAAAAGCCCGACAACAAGATATCCTTGATGAATATTCTATCTGGACTGACAGAATCTACGTAACCGACCAATTCTAGTATGCCGCGCAATATTAACACTATTCTGCGAAGAAGGGTATTCGGACAAGCAATACTTGCGAGCTGAGGAAGAGCAAGCTATCGATCACAATGGCAAGCCCGGCGAAGAAGCGCAAGCTCAATAATGGCTCTAAAATTACCCCAAAACCATCTCGGAATCTGGATTTCTTCTTTGGGAAGAAGAAGGAAGATGCGCCTTCAAAGCCAGCCACGGACAATGCGCAAACCTCGAATGGTTCCAATGATTCATCTGCCTTGACAGACGAACAACTAGCACGGAAATTGCAAGCAGAATGGAATGATGATCGCGGTGTTGCAGAAGAACCTGTCGAGTCTGCGATTGTCAATGGGAAGAGGGGCAGTTCGACCGAGTCGGTAACAGAGAATGTGACCCCCATCAATGCCGCGTCAGAGGAACCTTCAAACGAAGTAGAGCATTTCAGCGAGAAGACTGCCGAGTTCATGGATGCAGTTCCTTCATTGCCCTCCCTTGTATCGAAAGGTGGAAATACCCTCTCTTTGCAGTCCACTGGTTCCGCCGAAGACACTGTATCTTCAAATATACCATTTGACGAAAGTCCCTTGACATTCGACCCCTCAAAATATGTGCCGGATTTGCAAGGACATTGGGCTGCAGAAGGTGGCAATGCCTCGTATGCTCTTCTTACAAGGTGTTTTGTTTTAGTAAACAGCACACAGTCACGTATCAAAATTGTAGATACTCTTGTCAACATGCTCCGAGTAATCATTGAAGGAGATCCCAGCAGTCTCTTGCCCACGGTTTGGTTAGCCACGAATAGCATCTCGCCTCCCTATATCTCTCTCGAGCTTGGACTTGGTGGCTCAGCTATCTCAAAAGCCCTAAAGAATGTATGTGGTCTAGATAATAAATCATTAAAGACACTATACGACAAGCATGGAGATGCTGGTGATGTTGCATTTGAAGCAAAGAAGAAGCAGAGTTTTACTCTTCGAAAACCAAAACCTCTCACCATAAAGGCTGTCTACCAATCGCTAGTGAAAATTGCAAATACTCAAGGAACAGGCAGTGCACAAGCCAAGCAGAGGATCGTTGATCGTCTGTTACAGGATGCTAGAGGGGCGGAAGAAAGTCGATATATTGTTCGAACACTGTGCCAACATGTTAGTGGCTGCATTTCCCTCTTATGCATATGAAAACTTGAGGCTAACAAGTAACACAGCTCCGAATCGGTGCTGTCAAAACTACGATGCTCATCGCATTGTCCCGTGCTTTCCTTCTATCTAAACCCCCTAGCGCTGAGTTTCCTCTTAAATCCCAAAGCGAGCTCGCAAGCTTGAAGAAAGAAGCTCTAGCAGAAGTCTGGGCTAGACCGGAAGAAATTGTAAAAGAATGCTTTGCGAAACGACCAAATTACAACGACCTCATCCCAGCACTCCTAGATATTGGTGTTTGCGATGAACTTCTTATTCGATGTGGTCTGGCTCTCCATGTTCCTTTGCGTCCAATGTTGGGCAGTATTACTCGAGATTTATCTGAAATGCTCACCAAGCTGCAAGACCGGGAATTCAGCTGCGAGTATAAGTACGATGGTCAACGTGCTCAAGTACACTGCGACAAAGATGGAAAGGTATCCATCTTCTCTCGACATTTGGAGCTCATGACGGACAAATATCCAGATCTGGTAGCACTCATTCCTAAGATTCGAGGCGATGGCGTCTCAAGTTTCATTCTAGAAGGAGAAGTCGTTGCTGTGGACCAAGAAACTGGCGATCTCAAAACGTTCCAAACCCTTGCCAACCGCGCTCGTAAAGATGTAGCTATTGGAAGTGTCAAAGTGGAAGTCTGTCTCTTCTCATTCGACCTAATGTACTTGAATGGCGAGTCACTACTCAACCGACCATTTCGCGAGAGAAGAGAACTACTCCGAAGTCTCTTCATCGAGGTCCCCAAAAGATTTACCTGGGTAAAAAGCATCGACGCCACATCCCAAGACTCCGAAACGGTCCTGGAATTCTTCAAAGGCGCCATCGACATAAAATGCGAAGGCATCATGGTCAAAATCCTCGACAACCTACCCAACCTCAAAAGCCTCGAATCAGCACCACCAAGCGAACCAACCACCCCCTCTAAAAACAAAAAGAAAGCCGCCCCAACCGAGAAGAAAACTCGAAGAAAAGCCTTACTAGCAACCTACGAGCCAGACAAACGCCTCGACTCCTGGCTCAAAGTCAAGAAAGACTACTCCACCACCTCCGACACCTTGGACCTCATCCCCATCGCAGCATGGCACGGTCAAGGTCGCAAAGCCGCTTTCTGGTCGCCCATCCTCCTAGCCGTCCGTAATGAGGAAACGGGCTCCCTGGAAGCGGTCTGCAAATGCATCTCGGGATTCACAGACACCTTTTATAAAGCTAACAAGGAGTTCTACACTCCAGGAAATGTTAATACACTCGAGCGCAAACCGGGATATGTTGACTACGAGGGTGGACATCCGGATGTGTGGTTTGAACCGAAGGAGGTGTGGGAGATGGCCTTTGCGGATATCACGATTAGTCCTGTTTATACTGCTGCGATTGGGTTGGTGAGGGAGGATAGAGGGTTGAGTTTGAGGTTCCCGCGTTTTCTCAAGAAGCGCGAGGATAAATCTGTTGAGGAGGCCAGTACGAGTGAGTTTCTTGCCGGGCTTTGGAGGAAGCAGGAGGAGAGGGTTATTGTTGGTGGTGGAAAGGTTGAGAATGGGGAGGAAGGAGAGGATGAGTGATAGAAGGGAATTGGCTTATGTATTATGTATGAGTATGCTTGCTTTTTGGGAAGGTGGTGTGTATTATGTATAATATGTACTGTAGCTATTTGAGTGAGATATTTTGTTTCTTCTTAATTAATAATATTTCTACCACGTCATATTACATCCCTCTATTCGTAATAGATTCTGTCCGTATAAGTACCAACCTGAGCTAAATCCCATTCCCAATAAATTTCTCTCTTTGACAGGGGTGAACATTCTTCACACTCCCTTCCTCTCTTCCCTCTTTCAGTCCATTCCTCCTCGTGTATATCCCCCTTACTCCACAACCCAAGCCTCAATTGCTAAACGGCCAATATCCTCCTCGACTCGAGACCTGAGAAACTTGAGACACGACTTTGTCTACAACTTGTCTGGAGGATGTGTAATACAAGTTCGAGGGGCTGGGCAGTCAGTCACAAGGTGTAACCACCTTGGTAGGAGGAAGTGGAGCACAAGGTCTGAGAGCAAACTTCACCCAACAGTTGCGTGGTAAACTCTCTAGACTACACCTGACGCAGCTTTGCTGCTTTTTCGTTCAGGTAGGTAATCTTACATGGACTCACCAAGATTTTTGTATGAATAGAATGTCATTTATTGCTCTCCTGCGCTAGTCAGTCGTGAATTACGACTGCAAACTAACTTATTCAACTACATAGTATCTTGTACGTTCCATGTATCATCTACTCACTCGCTGAGATAAGTCAAGGATCCACTGCGGGTGTGCACGCTTAATTTGTATGGTACATCCTGGGTGCGTAGTCTGAGCCAAACACACCCTGATATGCATACCATTGATATAGTTTGCGGAAGAATATTTTTTAAAGAAGAGAGGTTTGGGTTATGGTTCAAAAAGATACTTGATTACTGTAAAACAGATATGTGTGAATAGAGTATCATTTTTCGTCCATTGCGGTACCTAGTTCCGAAGGACGTCTACATATTTCTGACTTTTGAGTTTTGTGCATATTTTGGAGGAAAGTTCCGTCTTCCTCGACTCTTGCTTTCACAATTAGATGTTACTTCCGAAAAGCTTAATGGACTAAAGTTCGTATGTCAAAATGACGTTCACGAGTAATATTCAATTTAGATCGGTGCGAATAGCGTTGAATCAAGGTTTGCTTGGATGTATATATATTAGAGCTACCCCCTTCTTCTCTTCCTTTAAATTCCCAATATTCCCTTCTTCTCAGAAAGAACACAAAAGCAATTTCCATCAAACCCTCCTAAACCTATCTAGGACAAACTCACCTCCTCTACCTCCGCAAAAACCTCGAAATCCAACAAAGGACAAGGTTACATCAAATCCCTAACAACAAAATTCTCAAAATATACAACCATGAAATCCCTAGGTTTCTTTCTCGTCTTGTCCCCTGTATCCGCCGTCTCTGCACGTTCACCTGAAGAGAAAGACAAGATCGGACTCGATCCCTCAGAGAGACCCTATAAGAAGAAGATACCTGAGGTAGAGGCTAAGAAGAAGATACCTGAGGTAGAGGCTAGATGGGCAGATCCGCACATTTAATACCCGCTATCCGCCGCCTCCATCTACCCTTACGATTCTCAAGGAATCGCACTCCCCCCCCAAACGCTAGGAGGAAGGGAGAAGAGGGAGGGATAGAGGGGTTGTGAGATTTTGGGGTGTGTTCATTGCTTCCGTTTATGATTTGGACTTTTGCGAACTGGGTTATAAGGGTATCTTTGGGGGGGTTATGGAGCCGTACTATATGGCCCTATTGGAGCGGAGGGAGGAGGGAGGAGGGAGGACTGTGTTACGTTCTTTGTTGTGAAATTGGGGACATTATGCTATCTATGATTGCTTACTTCTTGAATGTACAACATGCGATTGCAAATGTCATGGAGTAAACTGTGGTATTCACTACCCTTGAAAAGCAGTGTTTTCTTTTATGAGGATTTGAATAGGCAACTCTATTCTAGATCTTTCTCTATTATTAATATAAATCATCTTTTGTTTCCTTTTTTAGGGTGTGTCTATTGTTATAAATAGGGTAGGGATGAAGATCCGGAAAAGGCAATAGGAGAATAGAAATTTGATTTCCTACCAAGAACTCTCTCAAGACAGCAATATAGGGAAGATGTTTGTAGGATAAAGAAATGTAGCACTACAAGTTGTAAGATTAGATTCCATAGAGAAGAAAGAGAATAAAGATATCCCCTCGATGCTACACATGTACGTTTCCACTTTTAGGTTTATGATTTCCTACTGTATTTGAGTGATGATTTTCTAAAAATAAGCCCCTTTTAAAGCTTATCTATGTCAAATCGTAAAATTGAACCTATCACGAGCACTTTCCAAGGCGAAAAGTGGATACGACCAACTTGAAAAACCGAGACGTACATGTGTGGCGTCGAGGAATAGGAGCCGTATCGTAGATGTCTCATCAATCTATTCCTAAGTGCCACCCTATATCCTTGGGGTAGAAATGAGTTACGAAATGATTTCTCATACAGCGAAAAGGATCGTATAACATTTTGAATTTCCTCCATCATACCCTTCCCTCATTCTCCACATTTTAAATCAATGTATCTTCATCACGATAATACGCTGACGTCAGAGTCTCCGCATAAAATACGAGCATTCCCCACAAACTCGGGAATCCGAAGTCAAAATCAGAAAGTCACACACCTACTAGTGCAGGTACTTCAAACCGGCCTCCTAAATCATCCCTTGCTTAAAAACTTTATTTTTGTATAGGGTGCCACCAAAAAAACAACTTTAATTTCGAGGTAGAGAGAGAGGAACAAAATCAGTTGAAAAGAGATAGGTAGAATAGCTTGCATCAAGTACAGGTAAACGAGATTCTAGCCCTAACTAAATACTGAAACTTACTAGTGACTTACCAAACCAAAGTCACATTTCTACCCCTTGTAAGTATAGCCCAATTGACTAAAAGCTAAATTAAATGTGAAGCTAACAATATACAGTAAATGCCAGATTCCACAAGAAAAACGTGTACTAGAGTAACAACCCATGGAAAGACACCAGAAAACCAGTCTACGTCGCCAATCAAATATTCACGGTGACAAGAAAGGACAGAATAGAGACCGACTTTTTTGAATTCTGAGAAATCGAGCCAGCTAAGTAAAGACAATTTTCCTAAACGATTTGAATTCCCACCCAGTGAAAAAGACATCGTGTGATAAACTTATTTTCCCATCCATTGCCCTTCCCTCCTTCCCCAATCAACCAAATTCATAGATCCATCCCTCCATCAACCCAAGATAACCCCCAACCACATGCCCCCCTCATCCTCCCCCTTTTAAGTACCCCGTCGTCTTATCCATTCGGTCTAGTTGCATCATGAAGTTCATCGAAAACCCATCCGCCACTCTCTCTGCCCCACAACTCGTTCCGCACTCGAGGGACAGCGGCTGCTGAGACGGTTGAACTGATAGCCAGTAAGAGGAAAAGAGGGAGTATTTTCATTGTTGTATGCATTGTATAGTTTGGCTGTGGATGTGGATATGACGGCTTGATTTGGTTGTTTGTTTGTGGAGGGAGATGTGTTTAAAGATTTGATGGCCGATTCGATGGCTTAGTAGATGGCTTAGTAGATGTTGAGGAAAGTCAACAGTTTTAAGGCTTGATTGATTACTCGTTCCAGTAGAAGGAAAAGAAAAGTGGAAGAGATGATGATTTGATAGAGGTCGAGGAATTATAACGTGTTTACGTGGACAGGTTTCAAGAATTCGTGGTTTACTGTAAAAGAAAGAGAACTGGAAGAAGAGGATGGTAAGGTTCCGTATTCTTTATATACAAATAAACATTTCGGACCGATCTCAGACGCAGACTTGACACAGTATCGCTTACTGAGTAACTTTTCCAGAAACTCGGAACCTCGAAGTTCAAACCGGGAAGTCACGAACCACCCTGGTGCTAGTATCTTGCTCCAACTACTTGTATCTACCCCCCTCCACTGGCTTGAAAGGTCTTTTTCTATATGTTACCACTAGAAACGAGATCGAGAGAAACTAAAATCAATCGTAAGAAATCGGTGCAATTAGTTGTAATGTTGTGTTGTAAACTAAGTTTGTTCTCGCCCTACATAACTGCTGAAACAGTAACCACCTAGTAACCAAACAACCCAAAGTCACATCCCTACATCCTATACCTTACGCCCTCCACCTACTCCTCCCCCAGACTCCAGATGCATAAATTTACAAGCCCCTGCGCGTACCAGTATAAAACTACAAACAACCTACAAAAAGTCCGAAAGTCAACATCCACAAATCACGTAAATCGAATACATTACCCCTTCAGCTCCTTACATCCATTCACCCTAACCATATAACTGGTCAGAGCGGTCAGAATAAAAAGGCATGCACCCTACTCTCCCCCCCCCCCTAATTAGAGGTTAATCGTGAACTTTATTATTTTGCGGGCACTCAGTCGTTTTGCCATACAAATTTTAGTGCATGAAGCTGTCAGAAATAACCTCTAATTATGGGGGGGGGGGGGGGGGAGGAGGGAGAGTAGCACGTGCATTAGATGTGGTTGTCGCTGTCTTGCCAAGACTAGACATCTCGCTTAGTAGAATACATCCCAAAAGGGACAAAAACCTCAAAAAAGAATTAGAAAAAGCTTCAACTGGCAAAAAAACCAAAAAACCAATCTCCCCAGGCCCGTAGGTAGGAGAGACTTGTCAACAACCTCAAGTTGATGACCCTCAACCCCTAACTCGTTCGTTAGGAGGGATTACGAGGCCCAAGGTTTGATGCCCGCAAGTCTACCGCGAGGTAGCTTGCTGGTCAGAGTGGTCCCTGACTGCATTCTGGGTACACAGGCCGCTCGTTTCGCGAAATAACCGTTAGGCCACTCGTTTCGCGCAATAACCGTTAGGCCACTGACTACTCTTTGCTAGACACACTGTGTACCCGATTTTGCTTATTAGTAGGATATAACAAACACGCAGAACTACTGTGGGGCTCTGACTATTGCGCAACGTGACCTGATACGCGACCCTCTTGTACATACACATACCGTAGCTTAGCACACCCTTATACCCCTAGGGAGGTCACAGGAGACCCGGCTTTCGCTGGTGATCCGTCTGGCGCAAAAATACTACTACTACTACTACTACCTGATACGCGACGGTGAATCCAAGGACCGCCGATGGAGTAGAGTACGTGCCACTACACTTCTTTACCTTGCCCTACTCTACTCATTCAATCTGCAGAGTAGACTAGAAAGATAACACAGTATATGGGAAGTTCATTACGCCCAAGGACACACAATACCTCATACAATACAATACCCAATTTTTTAGCCAACTACAAAGTACCTTGTAAGGCTCCAGGTATCATTCACAAACACATCCAGGAACCCATTTAGAAAATTGAAAGGTCTTTTTATTAAGAAAACACTATAAAAAACGAAGAAGAAGAAGAAGAAGAAGAGCGAAATACTATTTACGCCACGGGCATTTTCTTTCTCAAATGCATGCAATTACAAGGGTACAATCCTCATTCCATCCCATTTATTTCAATTCTCCCCACGCCTTCTTTCTGATGACCACTTTCTCTCTGGAAAAAAACAGACCAATTGCACCCCATTTCCCCCCATCCATCCATGGGGAAAAATCAATAAAAGAAAATAGAGGACCTTGGTTTCCCCACCCACCAACCACCAAACGCTCTTGGTATACGCATACATTTTTGATATACATCTGACAAAGCCTCTGCGCAAAAAACAGAATCACAGAAACAGAAGAAGAAAAGAAAAGGGGGAAGGGAACCAAATTCAAATTTCTCCCAAACTCCAAATGCATCATCAGACCCCTTCCACGCCAAACCCAAATTCCCATCCTGCAGAGACCTGCCTAAATGGCGACCCAAGAACCATCCTTCTTCATTCAAGCAAGGAAGGTAGATGCCGATGCTCTGTAATGACTCCCACCCTAAATTATCGAATCCGCGCCGAGATCCTGTCAACTCACAGCCCAGCTATCACAGCATTGGTGCCATTCACTTGAGATTGCGATGGGGTCCCCAAAGCTGCTTGCGCTGCTCTGGCTTGTTGTTGAACTGCATTTTGTTGTTGTGTTTGAGCAGCTAATTTTGCCCGCTGCTGTTCCATCATTGTCGCTTGTTCCTGCTGCGTAAGATAGGTATGATATCCCGTAGATTGAGATGGCTGTGGTTGTGGTGGCTGCGTAACTTGTGGGCTGCCACCGGTCATCATGGGATTTGAGAGGTATCGGCGGCTGTCTTGAGGCAAAGGCGGGGTTGGAGAAGAATAGGCAGGTCGAGCCTGGGCAGGGCTGGCTTGACTATACATTGACATTTGTGGGGAATTTTGCCGATTAGCCATAGCGGAGGCTGCATTATAGCGATAATCCGGCCCGTTTTGTGTGGGCTGAGCTTGATGTGGATAGCCAGATGATGGGTATCCACGCCCGTTGATTGCATTTTGTGGTGCAGTTTGGGGCGCACCTTGGTAATTATGAACCGGAGCTCTCAAGAAGGATTGGGCTACGGCCGCCTGCTGCATGTACTGTTGTGGTTGGCTTGAGGCTGCATATTGCTGAGCTGGACGGGGGGCGGTTTGGCCATAATTTGGTGTATTGTAGCCTTGTTGAGGAGGTCGGAAGGGAGCGGCGGGAGCAGGCCGTTGTACTGGGTAAGGAATTGGAGCTGCAGCTGAGTTATGTCTTTGCATGCTTGGCTGTGGTGCCCGTGAAGGGGTCGGCGCTCCTCCATAGTATTGGTGAGAGGGAGTAGCCGTCGGGCGGGGAGCAGAAAATTGGTTGCCGTATACTTGACTTGCTGAAGGAGTACGGTGGATAGGCGTCTGCTGCTGCTGAGCACGAGCCACGTTTGCAGCACTTGCTGTAGCTAGTGCTCTTGCTTTGGCTGCGCTTTCGTCCTCTTCCATAACTCCTCTAAAATTGTCCACTTGAATCTCAATCTTGGTGCTAACCCTAAGTTCTGATAGTCGATCTGCATCTAGTTTCGCAACCGCATATGGTGGCAGCGTGGCGATCATCAGGGATAACTGTGATTTGAGCATCTCGTAAGTTGCTTGTTCTGCCTCACCTGGTTTTGACGGACTTCCAATGCTAGAAGTATCTGGAGCTGCAAGAAGGCCACCAGCTGCGCGGATTATCGGGTTCAAAGACATGTGTCGAATCCTTTGGTAAGAGTTGAGAGTCTCCAAAAGCTCTGATATGCCCTCGAGTACCTCTTCCACGTCTTTCTCCTGTATGGACTGTTCATCGGCTGGAGCCAACTCAACGAGGCTTGGGTCAAGAACATCCTTTTCCCAGCCCTCGACTGCTTCTTCAAATTTTTTGATGTCATCGTCGCTGTTGATAATCGTTGTTTCAGAGTCTACTTTGTTTGACCCGGTCAATTCTGCGACATTTTCAACGGCTCGATTGTACGCTCGTTCTCCAGATTGCTGCCACCAGATACGCTCCAACATACCAGTAGGCATAACGGCCGCTGTGTTATCTTTGGTTGGAGCGAAGCTGGAATATGCGCTACGGAACAATGCATCTCGTTTTGCTGCTTCTGCCTCGGCGGATTCTGCTTCTGGAACCAAGCTTTTAGACCCACCAAGACTCAAAGTTCTATCGCGGTGTCGTTTCCTGGAACTCTTCGGCGAAGTTGCGTTGCTGTAATCCAACCATTGACCACAGCTCACAGTGGCGTTCGAGTAGCTCGCACTCTTATACCGTGGTTCGAAGGAGGATGGTTGGTACCAGCCAACAATCTTTTCTTTGGTCGTCGAACCTGGTGAGGGTTTGGGTGGTTGAAGTGGGATGATGTTTGCCGGCGATGGAAACACGTCACCGAGGGTCGCCTTTTTCACGTCAACCAAATTTGAGGATGGCATAGGAACGATTTGTGTTGTAGTAATGCCGTTGGGTAGGCCGCCTTCTCTGATAAGTGGTATTATTTGCTTGACCTCTCCTTCAAGGGTCGTTGGGAGCTGGAAACTGGAGAATAACTGTTTTGGTTGAGGAGCACTTCCGTACAAAGTAAGGACTTTCTTATTATCATCCGAGGCCGTGGTGACTTGGGGACGAGTAACTGATTGTCTACCGTTAATGCCACTCAAGTTATGCCTTCCAACAAGCTCGTGTGCTTTCTTTTGAAATGCCGAAACTTTGAGCCCCAGCTCGGAATGCGCAGATCCTATTGGCATATAATGATTTCTAGCGGCGCTGTTTGGCAGTTGCATCTTCTCCTCCATGTCTGATACGGCGGCATCCAAATCTTGTAGAACAGCATCGAGGCTCTGATAGAGGTGAGAGGCCGCGCGCGTCAGGATGGTATTTGTAGCTTCCAAGCCATCTTGGGCCTTTTGCCGTTTGGCTTGTGGTTCAGTTGAGGAAGGGCGGTCATTGAGAGTTCGTTCAAGAATCGAGGGTACAGTGTCCAGTCTAAATTCCGATTAGTCGCTATACTTTGAGGTGAACTACGGATGCCAGACGTGGAGGGGAAGGCATGGATGGGATGGTGGAGAGGTGTCAGAATGCGGTCGCATGCTTACCCTTTGAGGATGTCTATTAAGTCGCGAATTTCAGAGTGGGCGGGGTGTTGCTCGTCCAATGTCGATGTCGATGCAGTTGTAGATGAAGTTGTAGATGCGGCGGTGATATTGACAGCCTCGCTCGTACCATTTGTTTGAAGGTCAGGAATTTCGGTGCTGTTGGCGCGTTTCCGCTTGGAAGCTGGAGTTAGGCTGTCGTGATTGGAATCGGGTTGCGATTGCGGTGATAGGAGTGGAGGTGCAGATGCGCTGGCAATGCCATTGATGGTGGCCATGGCGAAGGTGGTTCCCTTGCTCTCACTCCGAGGATTTGGATTCTGCGTTGGGTACGGGCGCGGGTGATTCGCGAGCGCGATGACTGAGGTCGATGTTCAGTGTGACCAGAAGTGGATGGGGAATCCCGTGACCAGCGAGGAGCGAGGCGCGAGGTAAGTTGAGGTGCAGTGGAGGTGCGCTTGGACCCGTAGGCTGGAGACCAATGGACCAGAGAGCTACTCGTACTGTAGGTAGCGTGAGAGGCTGGAGGCTGGAGGCTGCCCAGGTGGAGGCTGGAGCCTGGAGGCGTGAGTGCCTGGAGGCGTGAGTGCCTGGATAACAACCTGGAATCTAAGGTGGAAAAGACTGGTCTGTGTGCCTGAGGCAGTGATGGGATTCAGGTTCAGGCACCAACAGAGGTCGATGATATAGCCGAGCCGACAGACGCAGGGAGCAAGACCTTGACGAGCAGAGAGTGAAAGGAAGCGTGATCAGACGCAACGAGATGCCCTCTCAGGTCAAAGCGATCAGAAGTCTACTCACCAAGTTTCTTCGGCGGGAGTTTCTTAGATATGAAAATCTTTTGGAAGGAAGGGGAGAAAAGCAGCCAGCTTTCATTTGGGCCGACCAAAAGTAGCTTAACGCTAGTCTTGGCCACGGTTTCCATCCCTGGCAAGCGCGGCGGGTCCACAGCCTTGCCAAGGCCGGCGCCCATCCTACGCCATCCCCCGGCTTACTCAGCCTGATTTTGTGTGATCAAGCCTTGAGGACCTGAAGTTGAGGGAGATTTTGTGTGAGGCCCGCGTGAGGCTGCCGCCGTGCCCTGGAGCCCTGGAGCCCTGGAGCCCTGCCCCCAGCGAGACTCCAGTGGGGGGAAGAAATTTATACTCAGCACCTGGGCACTCCAGTTGCACCTAACGTGATTGACCAAAGGTGACTGACAGCATGAACGAATGCAATTGCCGCGCCTTTCTATCTCGAGATTGGGCAATGTCTTCTCCCGGGTCTCCATTCCTTCACATCGCACCGGTAGCCCCAACATCCATCGATTTTCCCATCCCAATACTTCCAATGCTGGACTTGTAAGTCCATTGAAAGTCCGCAGACCCAACCACATCACATTTTGTTCTCTTGCTAACACACCATCCTTTAGTTCCAACTGCGTTGCTACCGTCAGGACCATGATCACCATAAGACCTCTTCCCGCGGTGTATTTGAATTGAAGCCCGCTGCCACCGATGAAGCCAAAAAGAATATCGATGGAATCAGCGCAGAAACAGCTTCAACAGCTTCAACAGCTTCAACAGCTTCAGCAGCCTCGGAAGAATGTGTCCCGATCGGCCCAGAAGGATCTTCCAGGACGGCAGATGCCATAACGGAACTCGTGCCATATACTGCATACTCGAAGCATTCCAACACGATAGATACCAGAAATACACTCCACTATACTGCACCTGCGGCAGCTCTCTTTCGATGGCTTAACCAGAGATCCCCTGAGCTGAAGCGGCAGTACTTCGACGAAATTTGGCCAATACTCGATCACTCGACAATACACTCTGTAGTCCTCAAGACGCTAATGGCCAATATCAACGTGCTGGAAGATGCGGTATGTTTGCTAGCGGAGAGTCATCTATATTGATACTTATGTTTTGTAGTCCAATGAATATTCAATCAATACACAACTCCGCTATATATTACCCAAAAAACTCAGAGCACAAGGAGTTACTGAGGAAGATATCGCTCTTTGGGCTTGGATATTGAGTGGGGAGGATGAGAGCGAGATGCTGCATCGTTTGTTGGAAAGGCCACACGCCAAGTCTCATCTTCTCCTCATGAGGATTCTGAACTGGCATATTCGAGATGTTCAAGATCTGCGCAAAGTCATCACATATGTTTGGGATCATGTACTGCATGTAGCACCAACAGACGCATTTTCAGATGTGACGGGTGCTAAACAGCGAGCATCGGCGAAAAGTTATTATCGAGCACATGGCGCGTTACCGATGGATGACATTACATTCATGCGTCTGATCAGCCTTCTTCTACGCCATGTTCGAAGGATTTGGCCTGCTGCTATGCACAATATTGCCGGCATGTTCATACCGTATTGCGAATCCGTTTTAGCCGAAGTGCCAGGCGATGACATGGATGTCGACGTTTGGCGCCATCGAAGACTCTGTACATTGTATAATCGTTTTCTGCGTCATTTCGAACTACCTGCATCCTTGAATCCCTTCGACTCAATGATATATAATTGGGATGCCCAACGGGTACTTTTGGGAATGGGCAGTACTTTTCAACCCCCCCTTATCTTGGACGAGCGGAGCTTTCAAGCCGTGGCTATTGTGATGGCTGCCTCAAAGAAAACTGAACGAGAGTCGAAGGCTGCCGTTCTTCGTTCACGTTCTTGGCCTCCATGGAGAGTTCCTCAAAATGGCATGGATGCGCTGAACACCCCCTATGGGGATACTAGTAGGGTTTTGTTGACCCTGGCGCAAAAAGCAAACTCAGGATATGCACCTTCTTCAAGAATTGACGCTCTTTTAAGATTGGCCGGCGGGCAAGAAATGGATGGTACCCCAACAATACACACTCGAATGCTGATCAAAAGCAGATTAAAGCGCAGGAAGGACCAGAAGCAAAGAAGGCAACCTGGTTACCCTAGGGCAGAAACAGTTGATCCGATGGACCCAAAGGCATGGGCCAAGAGAATTGAGGGAACTCGAGATGTACAAGAAGCGTGGAGTGCGTTTCTCGAGTATGAAAACCGCCGTGGAGTTTTGACAGAGGCCATATACTTTCCAATGTTCATGAAGCTTGCGTACGAAGCAAAGAGGCGCGGTCATGAGGAACACCCTCGTGGGTCTAAGCAAAATATCACACCAGGCGATGGAAGAGAAGTCATGGCTGTTGCGAATAACAATTTCAGTGAGAGCTATCAATCCCGACTTCAACCACCCAGCTTTCTCGAACTCTACGATAGAATGGTATCTTCTGGTATCATCCCCAGTGGGAGATTTTTGAATTTTCTGGTACAGCGAGCCCCTTCCATAGGGCACGGTTTGGCATTTCTTCGACACAGCAACGTAGTTCCATTCAATCTATGGCCGTGGATCAGTGGTAGGGACACTACTCATGCGAGGATTGGCAGCGACATGATACCTTATGCCGTCCTTTTCTCAGTGGTTCGTTTGCTTTCTCGCTTTGTGCCACACGCTCAAAAGTTGCAAGCCGAGGGTGATCCTCCAATGGTGGCCAAAGCAAAAGAAGTTACAACCAATCCGTTGATTCGAGCCATCTCGCTTGTGAAGACAACACAACCTATGTTCAGACCAACTTGGTACCAGCTTTTTCGAGCACTATCCAAGAGACATGTAGTGGTTTCTCCCCAACTCGGTGGGGGGCCCGAGGAGCAAATCTTGAAGTGGCGGTTGCTTAGGGAGCTTCTTGTGGATTTCCACAAATGCGGACTGAAGCTTGATCCCGAGGGGCTTCGATACATTACTTTTGCAGTATTGAACGCCTGGTCTATGCTACAGACACATTCGGAGGATTCGGCGCGAGAAGCGTCGAGCGCTGTTGAATTGCTCCAAGGGGAGTTTGCAAAGTTGTTCGACTTCGAGTCCGAGCAGCCACTTTACAATATGTCGGGATATATGCATCAGGTTGCTGATTATGCTCTCCATCCTTACATTCGCTTAATGGATTTGGCTCAGCAGCCTGCGGAGACGATCAAGGTGCTGCGGTGGATTGTTAGAAGTTATCTATCTGAGGATTTGAACTCAAGCCAGACGCCTGCGACGAGGTTGAAGGCGTCAAGGATTCTCTTTGATCTAATGGAAAAAAGTCTCCAAGGGACGGAGTTTATGGATGAGGCGGATAATCTCGTGCAGGAGATTCCTGATTGGACAGGTTGGCCAGGTTTGGCAAGTGATAGAGATAGCTATGAGGAGTTAGATGCAATGGAAGAAGACTAAATGTGCGGCGTATTCATCTTGCAGGATCGACTGTCTGATATGTAAGGTTTACGACGTTGTACTGTACAGTACGAGTAGAATAAAAGATTAGATGATAGTAGTCGATTTGTATACCTAGGTCTATTAACTAATGCTGTACTTGCACGCCTGGCTGGCCGGGTAAATGGTGTTACGGGACATGCCTTGGCGCTGTTGTCCTCAGCTGTGTGGTAGAGCCGAGCTTCTTGAAGCTTGAGCTATTGAGCTATTGAGCTACACAAGCTGATACAACAGCTATACTTTATTCTTTAGAGATGCCACTGATCGGTTATCAATCGGTTACTTAGAGTGTTAGGTAGTAAGTAGGACAGTTATCCATTTAGAGATACGGGAGAGATTAGGGCTCAAAGGACAGTATAAAGATCAGATAATTACCAGGACTTCTTGCGAGAAAAGGAGAGGTCCCGAGGTCAGCTGTGAAGCTACCCAAGCTACAGCTGCACCTCCAGCTACGTACCTATGCGATGCGAAGGTACCTACTCCTTACCTACTCCGTAAGTGGATTCTGGTCTGCTGTCGTACCTTTCCTAAAGCCGGGGAGATGCCAGCCCCTCGCGGATACCAAGACCCGATTGCGGCGTGGAGGTCGAGTCATGGCCACTGATTGGTCATATCCCACCGTGGCCCCACCCGTGTCCCTGATGGCAGTGATGGCAACAACCGCCTGCCGCCCTTTTCGCTTCGTCGTCATCACGAGCTCCTTCCTTCATCATAGCTTAGCTTTACCACGCCCCGAGCGCAGCACTGCTACCTAGCTTGTTGCGTGCGTTGCGTGCGTTGCTCTCGCCGTGTCAACCTACCACCTACCTCGCCCTCGCCTACCCACCTACCCGCCTACCTAATCACCCTAACCTCTCCCGCCTCTCCTTCATCAACAACAACCCCAAACCCATCTTCATCACACACTTGGGTTGATCAACACCATCACCACCAACTATCCGCATCCTCATCAACACTTTGATAGTGTGCTATCTACTTACATACATCGCAACCATGAAGGGTGCTTTAATTGCCGCAGCTACGCTGCTGGGCTCTGTGAGCGCCGGCGTCCACAAGATGCCGTTGAAGAAGGTCTCTCTAACAGAGCAACTCGCCACTGCCAACATCGATTCTCATGTCAGGCATCTCGGTCAGAAGTATATGGGTGTTCGACCACAAAACCACGCTGAGGAGATGTTCAAGTCGTCGTCGGTCCATACTGAGGGGAAGCTCCACCCAGTTCCGGTCTCCAACTTCTTGAACGCTCAATGTACGTTACACCCTACTATCAAGCTCCTCAGCTCAATCCTAACTATGTCATAGACTTCTCCGAGATCACTATCGGTACACCACCACAAACCTTCAAGGTCGTTCTCGACACTGGTAGCTCCAACTTGTGGGTTCCATCTTCCGAATGCGGTTCAATCGCTTGTTACCTACACACTAAGTACGATTCATCCTCTTCATCCACATATGAGAAGAACGGAACCTCTTTCGAGATCCGATACGGCTCAGGTAGCTTGAGTGGATTCGTTTCCGAGGATGTCATGACTATCGGAGACCTCAAGGTCAAGAGCCAACTCTTTGCTGAGGCAACCGAGGAGCCAGGTCTTGCTTTCGCATTCGGCCGATTTGATGGTATCCTCGGTCTTGGATTTGACACCATCTCCGTCAACAAGATTGTTCCTCCATTCTACAACATGATCGACCAAGGTCTGTTGGATGAGCCAGTCTTTGCCTTCTACCTCGGAGACGCCAACTCCGAGGGGGACGAGTCCGAGGCTGTCTTCGGTGGTGTCAACAAGGACCACTACACCGGAGAGATCACTTCAATCCCATTGAGACGCAAGGCTTACTGGGAGGTTGATCTCGATGCCATCACCTTTGGTGATTCCACCGCCGAGTTGGACAACACTGGTGTCATACTAGACACCGGAACTTCCCTCATCGCTCTCCCATCCACTCTTGCTGAGCTCTTGAACAAGGAGATCGGTGCCAAGAAGGGATACAACGGACAATACTCCATTGAGTGTGACAAGCGATCCAAGCTTCCCGACATGTCTTTCACTCTCAGCGGTTTCAATTTCAGCATTACTCCATATGACTACATCCTTGAGGTCCAAGGTTCTTGTATCTCTAGCTTTATGGGAATGGTAAGATAACAATTTTCCCTCGTCTATTAAATTCTTATGCTAATATTATCTAGGACTTCCCTGAGCCAGTTGGACCTTTGGCCATTCTTGGTGATGCTTTCCTTAGAAAATGGTACTCCGTCTACGATCTCGGTAAGGGAACAGTCGGACTTGCTGCCTCAAAGAAATGAAGTGGTTCCGTGAGGGGGATATGGTGATGAGTACAAATTGGGTTTGGATGGATAGCATTGGCATTACACACACTAGGGGAATAAGACACTTTTGACTTTTTCCTTTTTTTTCTTTTTTCTACTTTTTCTTCTTCTTTTTCTTTTTTTTACTCTGTATTCTAGTTCAGATTGACAGATATGGGGGTTGTGGGGGATGATAGGGGTGAGATGGGGAGATGAGTTGTAATTGATCTTCCTTACTTGATCCTCCTTTTTTTCTTTGTGTTTGGGTGTTTATTGTGTATTGATTGGAAATTTGATGGTTTTGGCTACGAAAGTTGTGAGATACCTTTTGTGCTGTACGTGATGTGATAACCTTGTAATAACCTTGTGATGTTAATTTGATGTGATGGTAGGTACTCTTAGACATCAATACAGGAGGGGGATTCTTTTTTTTTTGTCCCCCGTTAGAGAGTCGTTAAGGGAGTCGTTAAGGGGAATGAATATATGGGTCCTGCAAGGGGGTGGATTGATTGATTGATTGATTGATTGAGTGATTGAGTGGAGGTGGGTTGGTGGGTTGATTGATTGATTGATTGATTGATTGATAGGAGGTGGGTTGGTTGGTGGGTTGGTGAGTGAGTGGGTGGTAGTGTTCTTTTGGACCAATGGACCAATGGGATTCTTTCCTTATGGATGGAGTATGGATGGGGATTGGGGGTTGCGGATGGAGGAGGGTGGATGAAGTATGGAGTCTATATGGGGAGTATGGATGGAGTATGGATGGAGGATGGAGTCTATATGGGGATTGGGGGGATTGGGGGGATTGGGGGGATTGGGGGTTGAGTTTTGAGGGTTGAGTGGAGGATGAGGTGAGGTGAGTGAGTGGATACTGGAGGGGAGAAGAGAAGAGAAGAGAGGGAGAATTGGATGGTGTGAGTGGATACAGTACGGGGAGGAAGGAAACTGGGGAAAGAGGGTATTGTGCGTTGGTTGTGTGGGTTTGTTTTGTGGGTTTGTGGGGTAGGTAGGGGAGTGGGTAAGTAGTGGGTAGGTTGGTGGAGATTTTTTGGGTTTGTAGTGTAGATTGTTGATAAGGTGTGGTTGGGTGGGTGTGGGTGTGGGTGTTATGGGGGGTGGTTGGTAGGAAGGAAAGGGAAGGGAAGTGAGGTGAGGTGAGGTGAGGTGAGGTGAGGTATTGATAATTTCAATTTGAGGTGTATTGATGGTGTATTAGGTGTTGTGTATAAGAACGTCAGAACTGGCCCAGTCCAGTCTAGTCTTTCTACTTAAGGCTACGTAGCTATATCTACTTTTTTACTCGTAGAGTCTAGTCGTAGGAAGTACTGTACTTACATACCTACTTAAAATCTAAGAAGAAAAAAGGAGAGATGAATACTCGTAAATAAGTAGAGTGAGTAAATAATTTAATCGATATAAAATCTACGGCTACGGGGTAGGAAAGAATCTTCAAAAGATAGAGGTGTTAGGTAAATTTCTCATTGGAAAGGGGTTTGGGGTTTGGGATATCGCTATGCTAAGCTAAGTAGTTTGGAGTTTGGTGATTGTGATTGTGATTGTGATAGTGTTAGGGAGTTATTATCCTCTAGCATAAGTATTAAGTATCAAGTATAAGTTACTTACTGTTCTATACTACTATACATGTTGCCCTGGTTTTGATTTACAATAAAATACCTATGGGAGAAGACCTAAAGGGTAAGATCTAGGGTTTCTGTACTGGTGGGTAGGTAGGTAGTGAGAATGAGGGGTGTTGCTTGTTACTTGTTGCATAGTGCTTATAAGAGAAGAGTATGTAGGTAGTAGGTAGTAGGTAGGAAGAGGAAATCCTTGGGATAGATTGTTGAATTGATTCATGGATGTTAAAGTTGTGGTGGGATGTATATCTATTTTTTTGGTTATTTTAACTTATAATTGTAATTAGAATTAGAATTAGAATTAAACCACTGTTTATTTCCTCTTTTCTTTTCTTTCTTTTTCTTTCTTGAAATAACAGGAGTAATTAGATCAGTTCCTTAACGATTTGTAAACAACTAGTGTAAAGGGTAACGGTAAAAGATGCCGCCGATAAATATAGGGATTTCGGAGAGGGAGGGGATGTAAAGCCATAAGAAGTTTTTAAGCATCGTGATGATTATTCTTAGAATCTTTTATTGGAGGAGGTGCCCAGTTGAGTTTTTTTGTATTAGGAATACTCTATTGGGCTTCTATATGTCGAAGGACGTGAAAATATAGAGCCTGAATATATAAAGTTAGGTAAGTGTAATTGAAGCTAAGGAAACACCCCACAGACAATTTCTTACGTGTTTAATTGGAGTAAGTGTAGTGTGAACATTATACGAAAGAAGAAAGAAGGTTTTATGTCTCCTGAGTAAGTAGTACTTTAAATTATCCTAACTGCTTAATATATCATCTGTTGGTGCTACGAGCTAGATAACACGAATAACGCCACTTCACTTAACGCCAATCATTTTACCTCTAATTTGATGGAGCTCTCTCTGGGCTCACTATTTTGTCATCGAGTACCAAGACTATTAACGAGTTAGGTACATAGCTACTTTAAAATTGAAGAAAGAAAAAGTAAATACAATATAACTGTTGGTTTATCTCGTCTGAGATAAGGGTGCGGTACAAGTGGATGGTTATACCTTAGTATTAACTATCTACTTGTAATGTTGCACACCGAGTCTAAGGTGTGGAAGTGGTGCCAGAATAGTATAGGCAGGACTAGGTAGTCCGTGCAGGACCAGCCTAGTCAGGTGATCTGCCCCCTCGAGTGAATATACTTAGTATATTTACTCAAATACTATAACGACACTGGGCTTACTTTAAAAAGAAGTAAGAGACTCGGTGTAAATAGCTAACTATCTAAAACGCTCAACTAATGTTTTTACTCTCATCCTTACGTTCTTTTCTCCTTTACTAATAACCTTACGTTCTTTTTCTCTTTTACTAATATCCTCACGTTCTTTTTCTCCTTTACTAAACCAATGAACCTATGCCCCCTAAACCTTGGTCATTCCTACCTAATTCCTAGTACATCCGACCTAATTACCGGGTTGTCGATAAAGAGATTTTGGCTACCACTAGGCTGAGGTTGGTAGACAGGATGACAGACAGGCTAGGGTTGGTAGACAGGCTGACAGACAGGTTGAGGTTCGAAGCCAGGTTGGTGATAAGCGGGCTGGGGCTGAAATGTTTGAGTATCCTGTGGTACTGTCGTAGGCTGATTCTCACTCAAGGGATTCGAAGCTGTCGAAGCTGGCCATTTGTCAATTTGTCCCGTCTGTAGGACCAATCGGATACAGTAAAACACCCTGGCAGCCTTGAGAGAAATCGTTGTTACTTGAGCAGGTTGAGCAGGTGCTTGAATGGGTTCTTCAATAGGTGCTCGAACAGGTTCTTGAACAGGTTCTTGAACAGGTTGGGCAGGTGCTTGAACTGATTTGATTCCCTAGATCAATCGGATATAGTAAAATACCCTAGCGGCTAGAATTTTCGTTGTTGCTTGACCAGATTGAACAGGTGCTTGAACTGATTTGATTCCCTGGATCAATCGGATATAGTAAAATACCCTAGCGGCTAGAATTTTCGTTGTTGCTTGACCAGATTGAACAGGTGCTTGAACTGATTGTTAGACAGGCTCTTGAACAGGAGCTTAGATAGGCTCTTCAGGTGCTTGGACAGATTGAACAGGTGGGACAGGCTCTTCAACAGGTGCTCGAATAGGTTCTTGGGCAGGCTCTCGAACTGCTGCTTGTTGAACAGGTTGAACTTGCCGTATAGGATCAAGCTTTTGTTGTAAAGTAGGTTTTATAGCCTATGGCACCGGTGGTGGTGGTGGTCTGATTAGGTTGTGACCAAACTTCTAGGGGTTGATAGGGTTCGTTTATAAGAAGTGTTAGTTACAACCGCCCGTTTGCAATCCGTATTGTTAGGGCTGCATTTAGCCTTGAACCGGTGGTGGTAGTAGAAATCCTTGCAGAACTTGTGAATTCTAAGCAGGTGGGTATACCGGTGCCTGTAGTTGTAGTACACTTTAAAAAGTTCCTTACACATTTAGATTTAGTATAGCTATAGCCTGTTTTTGATAATCCGAGTATAGGTCCTAATGTAGTATTACCTTTTATCGTAGATTTAAAACTGGTACTCGTGGGCTCGAAATTGGTACTCGTAGCTTTATAGATTGTTATACCGTAGGCTTAATGTTTTAATCTGTACGCTTTGCTAGAACTGTATACTTTTACTTTAGTGATTTAGTTATATTCTAAGTACCTTAAAGTTTTCGGAGTCTATAGCGAAGGATGTTTGATCTTAGGTCGGTATCGTAGGCTATTTCTTTAACTTTAGAGTCAGTCTACTCACGCTATTCTTGTCGTTGTACCGCATTGTAGAGTGCTTGTACTGGTGTGATAGCTTTGTCGTTACACTCGACCTATACGCCTTGTCGGCGAAGTACTAAGCGAAGTGATCTTAAGGTAGATTGATAGCTGTCTTTAAAGAATTTAATATTAAAATGGTAGAACTCGTTAGAAAACAATCTAGCGAGTTCCTCATCCTGTAGCTTGCTATTCTAATATCGAATTATTACGACCTTAATTATTTAATTTGTTGTAGGTCCGGCTTTCGGGTTATATAGAGGTTCATCTTCTAGGCCGTATAGATATTTAATATCGTCACTAAGTTAATCGAGAGCGTTATTTAATCCGTCGAAACTATACTTCGAAGTTAAAGATTCGGATAGTGCCCTGCCTGGTTAACGTTGATATAGACTGAGCGGACTACCTCGTAGGGGCGGAGAGCCATCCGGATCAGCAGTAGTAGTATCTGCAGTTGCTCAAATAGATAACATGAGTGCTTCTGCCGTCGAGTTCTAGCGATCTGGCGATATGGTTTGGTTGTGTTCTGGTAAAGTGTTTTTGTTCGTTTGTTAGTTTGTTTGCGTAAATAGCTTTGTAAATAAAGCGTCGAAAAGAGTATCGAGAGTTTCTTAGTATCGAGATTCTAATCTGTGAGCGCTTACTGATCAGTGTTGGTTTATCTCGTCTAAGATAAGGGTACGGTACAAGTAGATGGTTATACCTTAGTATTAACTATCTACTTGTAATGTTGCACACCGAGTCTAAGGTGTGGAAGTGGTGCCAGAATAGTATAGGCAGGACTAGGTGGTCTGTGTAGGACCAGCCTAGTCAGGTGATCTGCCCCCTCGAGTGAATATACTTAGTATATTCACTCAAATACTATAACGACAATAACATATTAGCTCGAAATCCCCATTATCCTACTCTATATAACGATAGTTAAATAGAATCGCTACAAGTCTATATAGCGCTGTAACTTCTAGACTTAATAACTAGTAAGAGTAGAGATTTTTCACCGGATAAACTATAAGAAATATTCTTTTATCCCTTTCCCATCCTCGTCTACAATAAACTCGGCCTTTTGTTGGTTGGAGCACTTGAAATCGATGAGAATTACTTTTGATTGTTATTTTATCCTCTGAGCTAGTATTTAATCTAAATCTGATATTTAATGAATACTCTAGGGATTCTAAAGGTATGTATAATACTTCGAGGGGGTAGGACAAAAGAAGTTGTAGATAATAGATATATGATTTATATATAAATAGGTAGACTAGGACTTTTAAGTGAAGTGAAGTTTGTTAGAAGTAGATTTTGTTAGAAGTGAAGACAGTCTAGAAGTAAGGACTAGCCAGGAGTAAGGACTGGCCAGAAGTGAAGACTAGGAAGAAGTGAGGACTAGCGAGAAGTGAGGAATGGCCAAAAGTGAAGTGAGGACTGGCTAAAAGTGAGGACTAGCCAGAAGTGAGGACTAGTAGAAGTGAGGACTAGGAGAAGTGAAGACTAGCCAGAAGTGAGGATTAGTAGAAGTGAGGACTAGAAAGGAGTGAAGACTAGCAGAAGTGAGGACTAGTAGAAGTGAGGACTAGCTAGAAGTGAGGACTAGAAAGAAGTGAGGACTAGCGAGAAGTGAGGACTAGGAAGAAGTGAAGACTCGCTAGAAGTGAAGACTCGCTAGAAGTGAAGACAGTCTAGGAAGAAGTGAGGACTAGGAAGAAGTGAGGACTAGGAAGAAGTGAGGACTAGGAAGAAGTGAGGACTAGGAAGAAGTGAGGACTAGGAAGAAGTGAGGACTAGGAAGAAGTGAGGACTAGGAAGAAGTGAGGACAAGCTAGAAGTGAGGACTGGCGAGAAGTGAAGACTGGCTAGAAGTGAGGACAGTCTAGAAGTAAAGATAGTCTAGAAGTGAAGACAGTCTAGAAGTGAGGACATGCGAGAAGTGAAGTTTGGCCAGAAGTGAGGATACTTACGACAGATTTCACTTAAGATAATCTTCACTTTATACAGTCTTCACTTCCGACAGACCTCACTTTATTACAGACTTCACTTCCGACAGACCTCATTTTATTATAGACTTCACTTTATCACAGGCTTCACCTTTGACAGACTTCAATCCTACCAATCTTCACTTCTAACAATCTTCACTTCACATAATTATCACTTCACATAATTATCACTTCACATAATTATCACTTCACATAATTATCACTTCACATAATTATCACTTCAACTAATTATCACTTCACCTAATTACCACTTCAACCAATTATCACTTCACCTAACTATCACTCTACTAAGTTATTACTTCATCTAATTATCACTTCACTTAATTATCACTTCAACCAATTATTACTTCAACCAATTATTACTTCAACCAATTATTACTTCACCTAATTATCACTCTACTAAGTTATTACTTCACCTAATTATCACTTCAACCAATTATTACTTCAACCAATTATTACTTCACCTAATTATCACTCTACTAAGTTATTACTTCACCTAATTATCACTTCACTTAATTATCACTTCACCTACTAAGTTATTACTTCACCTAATTATCACTTCAACCAATTATTACTTCAACCAATTATTACTTCACCTAATTATCACTCTACTAAGTTATTACTTCACCTAATTATCACTTCACTTAATTATCACTTCAACCAATTATCACTTTACCTAATTATCACTTTATATATTTATCACTTCACTTAATTATTACTTTAACTAATTATTACTTCACCTAATTATCACTCTACTAAATTATCACTTTAACTAATTATCACTTTATATATTCATCACTTCACCTAATTATCACTTCAACTAATTATCACTTTACTTAATTATTACTTTAACTAATTATTACTCTACTAAATTATTACTTCACTTAATTATTACTTTACTTAATTATCACTTTACTTAATTATTACTTTAACTAATTATTACTCTACTAAATTATTACTTCACTTAATTATCACTTTACTTAATTATCACTTTACTTAATTATCACTCCACTAAATTATCA
Source organism: Hymenoscyphus linearis (assembly GCA_900536425.1). Taxonomy (NCBI): domain Eukaryota; kingdom Fungi; phylum Ascomycota; class Leotiomycetes; order Helotiales; family Helotiaceae; genus Hymenoscyphus; species Hymenoscyphus linearis. The sequence continues at coordinate 78,444 of UNPR01000034.1, forward strand.
CTTGTAAGTCCACAATATCCCAACTAGAGCAATGAAACTTTCTCATCAACTAAAAACAAAAATTTACAGATATAGAATAAAGTACCCTCAAACTCAATCTAACAAGTTCTAGGCTGTTCCTACCAATGTCCATACCACACAATCCCAACAGAGATCCCTATTGTAATTTTCAAATCGTCACTATTTCTCCCTCCTTCTCTAGTTCTAGGAGAATCTCTATAAATATTCTTCCCAATTTTAAGATCCCAATTTTAAGACTCTGATGACCTTCATAGATACGAGTATCACCTTTTACTTTTAGGGGTTATATAAGGTCTTTGGTATTAGTATTCGCGTTTAGGGTTATAGATTTGTGTTCTGTTGACCATAAGGGTGATTACGTATATCATTTAAACATTATATATAGTTGGTGTATATATATAGAAGGCATTGACGAAAGGGATGGGGTTCTCGGCTATTGTTGGTTTAAATGTAGGCTGATTTAGTAGGAACGAGATATTATGGTCAGCTTTTTCTTCCTCTAAACCACATGATTCAATTGAGAAGATCCTCCTCGTCAACATAGAGCAGAGGTATCGTCTTCGCTTATTGGGGTTCTAAATTATATCTGTAATCACTCTGATTTAGGACTTTCTAGCTTCCTCCGGGTTTCGAAAGTGAGTCCTACATTCCCGAGACCAGTTCTGGTCATCGCAAGTTCTGGGATACATGGATGCTTTGAAATACCCAGTAAGTAACTATTCTAAAGGTCTTGTATGGTGAGCAAGTTAAATCAAGAACTAAATTAGAGATCCCTAAATAGCATTCGGGTTATTTGCTATTACTCTTGGTTGCCACTGTCATACAGCCAGCTGGGTCCTATATATACTCTGGTTTTCGTGAATATTATTCCTGATGGTGAGAGCCACACTTTACAAATTTACGTCAAGGTGATTACCTATTAATGTCAGAAAGGTCCAGATGATGTCTGTTGTCCTTTCGATGGAAGGGAAGAGAACCCTGTAGCATTGATCCAGTCTGTTTGTTTGTTTATTAGTAAAGTGATGTGGCGAAACTTTTGTAATCAAGACCCTGTACCAGCTGGTCGTCTTCTCGGCTATCTCTTGTGACAACAATCATGTGGCGAAATTACCAACAAAAGTTACTATTCATGACCAGAGAGTGCAATTTTACCAACTAAAAACCCAGTAAGCTTGACCGCAACTTTGTCTTTCTTGAACACCTGTCGTATCATCCAACATCGAAAGCGCCCATATAACGCCAGCATGTGACGCAGCAAATCACTTCACAACACCAAGCTCACCACATCATTAAGCCGTTCGCTTAATTTCGGCAGTATTTCAGAAACCCGAGTACCAAACATCAGTCCCCCAACATGTCCACAAAAAGAAACAACACACAATTACAAAAAACTCCAAGAAATACGATACACTAAGCACCAACAACGAACACAATATCAATGCACCATAGAAGATGGGGAAATGTAAGATCCATAAGTAGTATTCCCCGCTTGATCGTCCCGGCCAATTTTCCCGAGAGAAGCCGCACCCCTTGACGGCTTTTCACGATGCAACCCCTTCTTTTATATGTCCAACAATCATCATCCATCCCCCTTTTCAAAAGGGCGTCGTTGTACAGGAATCTGATACAATCCAATACACTTAAGCGAGAAGCCCAGGCCGAAGTCGTCAGCGCGCACCCCCTCCCTGGTATCCCCGGTAGAAGAATGGCCCGAAAAGCCTATTACTCTCTCTCTCCAGCGAAACACACGAAACACCAATGCTTGAAGGAAAAGGGAAGAAATTAATAGAGCCGATGAGCCAAATTCGGTCATATATAACGAAAAAGGTAAAGTGCGTATGGAGTACGAGTAAGCAGCCCCAAATCCCGCGTTTCAATGCAATGCAGTCAGTCAGTAACAGTAACAGTCCGTCCACCACATCCATCCCCCCTCCATCCCAATGCCATTCCGAAAAAACCGACGAACCACATCCTCACATCACCAGCCACCAAGAAAACCGAACCCCCCAAAACAAACAAAAAAGCAATAAATCAAATTAAATCAATGAAAAATAAATATCCAATTTTTCTAACTGGTTACACCGTACCAACCAATGCTTAGGACCTACGTAGGGTAGGGTAGGGGTAAATATGCTGTGCAACTCAAGGTTGGTAGTGTTGGTTGGTGCGGTAGAACCCTGACATGTACAAATAAGACGGGAGGCTTTGCTGACACATACGTAAATTGCAACCCAATGGCCGTAACCTCACCTTTGCCAAGGCATCCTCACATTAGCATTTTAGAATATGTCCGAACCCGTTTCCCAGGACTGGACAGGACAGGACAGGACAGGACAGGACGGACCGTTTTAGGGACAGGAAATCTTACGGTGGTGGCTTGTTTCTTCCCTGTGCTTTTTGGTCATCATTTTGTCGTTTTTCTCCTTTTCATCATTTTCTCGTTTTTTCGTTTCTCGCCATGCGCCATGAGAGGCTGAATGAAAAGGTGGAGGCGAGGTCCGATATCCAACTAGTGAGTGTTATTCGCAGCGACGCAGATGCAACCCCCAGCCCTATCACATATTTTGTGGCCTTTCTTTCTGAGTAATCAAATGATCTAAGGTTTTACGAGGACGGAGGTTTAGGGCTTATTTGGTGCTTTTTCTGTGGGGGTTTGGTTTTCGGGGAGGAATTTTCGTCTGTGCCTTTTTTGTGGTTCTGGGTTAGTTGCGGATGCTACGCTACGGAGTGTTTTGTTTCTACGCGAATGGATGGATGACTGGGGAGCTTTGAGTGCCCTACCCTACTTTACCCCTGTGAGTAGGAATTCGGTTGTTCTTCCTTAGCATGGTATGGTATGATCCAGCTTGGACAATTAAAAAACAAAAAATATATTTAGGCAAATAAGATTTCATAGAGTACGGACTACATTATTACTGTGTTACCATCTAAAGTCTCACAAGATAAGCCGAGGGGGAAAATACCAAGCCCATCCAGGTATCCCAATTAAGAAATCGAATTTCCTCAATTCCCTTTTTTCCAAAGGCGTTTCTAGAAGGATGGATGATGGATGATGGATGACTAGAGTTATACGACAGAAAATTCGGGGAGGGTGGAAGCAAGATACCATACCTTACGACCACCGATTCGGGTGGGAACACAAGGTGGACGGAATGGGACTCACTTGCTCCAGTATGACTTAATGCAATTAATTACACTTTACACTTTCCTTAAAAAAAACAGAGAGAGAAATCTACCCCACAAACAAAGCACCACCCTAAACACATCCCACAAAATGTCCACAATAATCAGCAAGGCAACATAGCGGGTCTATTGCCTCAACAGGTTTTACACACGGGGTCCCACTGACAACTGTAACAAACTACTGTACACTACTCCGTAACCACATCATATCCCCGAGACCAGACCCAAACTATCATTATCATGTATCGTATCGTATCGTATCGTATCGTATTACAGTAGCTCTTCCTTACGTACCTTACCTCCTACAGTAGTTCAAGGAAAATAAAATAAACGTTGAAGTTTATTTTATATCCCTCCATAAGTACCTAGGTACCTCCCTCCGTCCCTCCCTCCGTACCTAGGTACTGTACAGACAGTACGATCCATGTCCCCTCACGCACACCATGTCGACACCCGCACCCCTAGTCCCTCCCTCCCTCCCTCTACCCCACAAAAAACAACCCCACAATCATCGTACGAAAAGGGCTCCCACACGTACGAAGGGAGGACGGAAAATGAGGTCATATTCTCCACGATCCCGTTCCAGGGTCCAAACCTAAAATTCCAAAGGGTTGCTCCCAAAGTTTAAACTCAAAAAACTGAGAAAGTCAAAGAATGGACAGACGGAACCAAAGTTTGAATAAATTTCTTGCACCCAGCTGCGCCGGCTACTCCCTTCCGAACCATAACCAGAGAATGGAGAGTTTGTTGATCCGTACTTCGTTCCTTGTGGAACCGGTGGGGGAGAGGGGAGAGGGGAGGGAAATCTAAGGATTGAGGGAGATGAATGGGGTTTAATGATATGATGGGGAGTGAGATCGGATGATTGATTGATTGATTGATACTTGTACTAAAAATGCATAGACAGACATTATGATTTGCATAGGTAGTGTAGTGTACCTCCATATTCCAAGCGAGTACCTCCATAATTCACAACTCAATTAAGCACGCGAACGCCAAGACCCAACCTCATCTACCTAGTCTCATAAAACAAAATCAAATCAAAAATCTCATAAAAATAAGAGAAAAATAAAATAAAATAACATAACAAAGCCACAGAATAAAAACAGAGGAAATCCCCAAATTTAAACTTTACGATATCATCATACCAAGTCCCATCGTCCACTTCTCCTACTCCATACCCAAGGTAAAGGGGAAATCGGGGGGGGGGGTGACCACTATCCAATGACCGACGAACCCCTCCCTACCCTAGGTACCTGGTCAAGACTCGAGTAGTACGAGTACCATTCCTTCAGCCCCCAATCTTAGCGAAATCAGCGAATCAGAGGACATGGATTTTGAGCATTATAGAACTTGTGGTCACATATGATCTACGTAACAAGGGGACAAGGGGCAGATAACTCTTAGCTGGCTGGTCCGTCCACCTTTACTTGAGTACAGTAGACAACAGCAACAGCCGTCAAAGTCAAAGGTAAAAGGTAAAAGAGTTTTGGTTTTGGTTTTGCTTGGAAAAAGGGGACCCTGAATTTGGTTGGCACTTTGATGCTATGCTGCTTCGCATAGATCATCTGTAAAGGTTTGGTTTCAATTTCCCGATATATACCAGGACCGGATCGGACCGTACCCCACATATATTCTTAACTTGTACGACGAGGTAAGATTTACCTTACCTTTACGGGGTCTACGGCGACGTACCTTTACTTTTTGAATTTATGGAGGGCTTTGCGTTTACCTTTTACCTTTACGGCGACGTACCTCGACTTACGGAGACGAGACTTTTTCATATCATACCGAGTTCCAAATAAATGTTCAATTTCAATTTCGGACGGACTTGACTTGACTCCATTCCATCCATCCTCCATCCATCATGCCCTCCCTGTACAGTACTCCATTCTCCATACTTCTTACTTTCCCTTTACTCCATACCCATCCATACCCATCCATATCCGCACTATATCCATCCATACCCATCCATACCCATCCATATCCGCACTATATCCATCCATACCCATCCATATCCATCCATCCATCTTTAATAATAGCCTCCATGTCCAACCCCATTCATTCCCTCGCCTACCCTCGCCTCCCAAACCCGTACGACTCCGCCCCCATGATCCGTCTTTACCTCGTCCGTCTTTCCTCGTCCATCGTTCGTCTTTCCCTCATCCGTTCCATTTCGTCGTCCCACATAACCTAACCACCCGAACCATAAAAAGCCAGCCACAGAAAAAACCAGTACCACAAGATGGGAAAGTTGGTTGAAAGGTGGGTTGCAACCGTTGGATGTGAGTTTCGAGGGTGGCGAGATGGTCTTGTTTTGACGTATTTGCCATGGTTTGCGTTCCCTTGGGGAGGGGGGGGGGGGACATGGAAGTTTGAGAATGGGTACTGGGACTAGGAATAAGACTTCGGTACGGAACGTGAGGTTGGAACCGAACTCCGATGTACCAGTACCATTGTTGTGTGGGTGGCGGTAGGTAGACAGACAGGTACCTAGACAGGTAGACAGGTAGGTATTGGTATTGGTATTGGTACTGTAATCTTATACTGTAAACTGTAAATTGTAAAGTTATCCACTTCGGTAGTTAGTTGTAGTTAGTACCTACCATAGTTACGTACCACCAGCAATTGAAACTTGAAGGTAGGTAAAAATAAGGTCTTACATCAGATCAGATAAGAATATGAATTTCTATGTATGTACTACGACCAATCAATCAATACAACCCTAGGTCCTCCCTCCAATTCCATCCATCCATCCCCAGTGAATACCGGAGTCAAAATCCAAATATACATCCATCCATCCCATCCATCCCACCAACCCCATACGTAAAAACCCATACGTACAAACCCACGTCCAAAAACTATCTACACCAAGAAGACAAGGAAGACTCTTAAGACAAGACAAGACAAGACACGCACCGCACTGCAATTCAAACACAACAAAAAAAAAACGGTATATAACAAAAATAGTAATGTAACACGCGCTCGCTCGCAAAATAACCAAGATTTTCCCAAAAAAGGGGATTTTAAATCAAAAAAATTGCCGCCCACCCAACCCAATTCAACCCCATCCTTTTTGGAAATCCCCACCTTGCCTGCACCTTTGATTCCATTTGGAAAGGAACCGAACCCCTCCCAAAAAAGGAGTATAGAACTTGCAAAAAAAAAAAAAAAAAAAAAAAAAAAAAAAAAAAAAAAACTTGCTTGCTTGCATACGGAGTACGGAGTACCGAGCGGTACTGGACTGTACTATCAAAAATAAACCAAAGATCCGCCGCCTACCACCGAACCAAACCGCAAAAAAACAAAAAAGTCCCCACCATCCAACCCAACCCAACCAAACCAACAAAAGTGATGGTATCATAAAAAAAACAAAGGTATAAGTGCAAAAAATCAAGTTGAGCCACCCAAGCCAGCCAAAGCCAAAGCCAAAAAAAACCACAAGGTCCTGTCAAGAATCGCCATCCAACTCATCGCCTCCACAATCATCAAGACAAGACAAGAGACAAGACAAGAACAAGAACCAAGAACAAAGAGAGAGAGAGAGCGAACATAGATATTGACTGACACCACAACTAATCAACTACTTCTTCTCTCCCATATATATATGATGGCTTGCAAAATATATATAAACGTATTCACTGATGGTGTATATCTCCCATAAAATCCAAAGAATCCCCATTTCTCTCTCCCTTGTTCCTTTCCCTTTTTCCCAGGCCGAAATCCAGTAAGGTGTTGTGATGTGATCTGAGGGGTGTAGATATATGTAGATAGATAGTATAGTTAAGATATTCGATTTTCGTAACAAGGGTGCCTTCGTTATAAGAACCAAAAATCCACAAAAGCCCAAAGACCAAAGCCAAAGCCAAAGACCAAAGCCAGGCTGCCTAGGCAGACATAAAAGAGAGAGATAGAGACGCCTGGTCCTGAGGTGCTCCGCAATACATGGAAGGGAGCGGGGGGGTATCAAAAACAAAACGAGCACAAGAAAAGGTAGTACCGTAGTCCAAGTCAAATCAAGTCGAAGCCGCCGTACCGTACGTAGCCAGTCCGAGCCAGTCACAAAGAAGAAGATCGATCAAGTCGCCAAAAAATCCATCTCCATCTTATGCGCAATAGACTGCCAATCCCAACTCCGCTCATCCCTCAGATCCATCAACCGCCACACCTCCTCCAGAACTTCGAGCGCCGTATCCGAATTCTTATACTCGGTATACGCCTTCACCGTCCCGATGGCCTTGCGAATCGGCTCCCGCTGCTCCACCTGGAACGCCGCACATCCGATCACGAACGCCGGCGCCAGGATCAACGTCTGACTCGGGTCGCGAGGTGCAAAGCTACCCAGAATGGCGATGCCGTCGTCGACCGCTTGCGTGATGCGGGCGTCCGGTTCCCAGTGTGTGTTCTTGGGTGGGTAGATGGTGCGCCAGAGGTACACCCACATCATCTGCTTGTAGAGGAGACCGGCGAGATCACGTGTGTCGCCCTCTGGCCAGGCGGGTGTCCAGTTGCGGATCCCAGCGTCGATTTCAGCAGCTCGGTAAAGGGATGGGTAATCTACGACTGGGTCTTTCCTGGCTGCCATGTTATCCCGGATCTGGTTGCGGATGTTGGTGATTCTCGACATGTAGAGGAAGAGTCCGTCGGATACTCCTAAGAGACGGACGGCGGCGGGTTGGATGACATTATTGGGCAGATTCCAGTCGTCCGAAGAGACATCTCGGGTGGCAGAAGGGTCAGGGAGGGCGATGAGTTCATCGGCACAGATGTGATATTGAAAGAACTCTTGGATGAATTTGAGAAAGTCGGTATCCTCTGGTGGCCTTTCCTGGATGAGTTTTTGGTAGTGTAGCAGATGGAACCGATGTTGACCGCTGGGCTTAGGATCCGATAATGTTTGGAGAACCAGGCACAAGATCTGACCATAAGTGGCAGGTAAAACGTTTCCGTTCCTTTCTCGATTTTCTTGTATCAAATCCTTCACCGCTTCATCATGATGGAATTGAGAACGTTCTGTGAGACTCTCTACATTCATGTTGGGGTGCCGTGATAGAATGTGACGACCATATGCTGATTGGTAATCGATATGTTTTCCAGAGAGAGCCAGAATCGAATGCATCAAACCGGTATGTTGTAACGCAATCGGTAACAACACATTCTTGAAGGCGCTGTTTTGTTCCCCCTCGACAGTAAATATAAGACTCAATCGGGTGATATAATGCTGAAAGAACATCCTGTCACCTTCAGTCTCAACGCCGTGGATCATAGGGGGCAAATTAATCGTTGGCAGTGTATAGCTTCCGGCCCTGCGTAATCGGGCTGTCGATGCGGTCAGTTCCTCAGTCTTCGTCGTGCTTGTCTCAATGACCATACCTTCTTCGGCCTTTTCTTTGCCACTCTTCCAGATCGTCTTGGCTGGGTAGCCTTCGCATTGCACCGAGTTCTTTTCACAATTCATGCCTAGCACTATTAGTTTGTGTTCCCAAAAACGAGCACAACCTGGTGGGACTCACAGCCAGGTTTTGCCTCGTCACACTTCTTCTTCCTCTTTCTACAAGTGATACAACCCGTTTTCGACCTGCCTTTTGCAACCTTCGCTTGTGCTTCAGGACTAGGTTTGGGATGTTTTCGAGGTCGACCACGCGGTCTTTTCGTCTGTACTGGTGGTGTCGAACCCGTCGACGTTGTTTCTGTTTCTGATGTTGGTATGGCCGATTCGTTTGCTTCTGAGAATCCTGTCATATCTACATCCTCCTCCATGGGTTCCAATTTCGGTACCAGAACCATATCGTCGTCTTGATCCCAAGATGGTTCCTCATCCTCTTCTTCTTCCACATAACCGCCCGCACTCCAATCAGTGCATGTTGAGGTTACCGAGGTCATCATGGTCAAAGCTGATGCTGACGACTCGGACCCGTCCATACTGCCTCTCGACTCCATCACAATAAACTCGATATCTCCGAATAACTCTTTGCCAAAAGAGCTGTGGCGTTCTTCGATTCGAAAGTGTCCCGGCGGAGAATCGCGCATACGATGTGGAACAAAAGCCGTCGAGATGCGAGGTCGTCTAGGCGTTTGTTGTACAACCTCTTCGATGATGTCTGAGCCAGGTGTGGTGGTGGGGGACCAAGAAACTTCTGGTTCACTTATTGAATACAGCTGATCCATTGTTAGGCTTCGAAGTAATATAGTAGTGAAAGTCCAAGTACCATCCGGCGAGATTTCCCTGTGATCCCAAATATTCCAAAATATCCTCCAGCAAGCCAAGAAAATGAGTGGAAGAAACTCGGAAGAGTTGTCAAAGAAGGAGAGGTTCAAGATGGTAATATTAGTTTACGCAACCCACGCCGCGACAAGTCTTGCATCTCGATTTGGGTAAGGCAGGGGGGTGGATGGCTGGGGTAAGGATAGAGGGGTATGGATCTTGAAGGTGGTGTGGATTGTGTGGATTGTGTGCACACATCGTCTGGCTTGCAGGGGAGCAGGGAGTAGGGTGGACTCCCCATGTAAACACGGATTATGCCTATTCGGGAAGTAATAATGAATAGGAGGTGGGGGTGGGGAGGGGCAGGAGAAGCTGGAGACTTTGCTGACAAGTTGACTGGCCTGGCCTCCTGACAGGGTCTTTTTCTTTCCTCCGAAATGCACTGCACCGCATACAGGACTCAGTTGAACTGGAGAAGTTCCATGGCATACGGACGAGTAGCCAGTCCTGTTCGTCTTGTTCGTCTTATTCGTCTTATCCGTACCGAAGGACTTTCATAAGCTTCAAAGACCCGGAGAAGCGAGAAACGAGAAACGAGAAACCAGGGGGTTGCAAGATGTGTTACTCGGTACTGCCACTAGCAGAGTAGTACCAAAGTCGTTGGTCCCTTGACACAAGCACCACAGCCACTTGTGATTCAGCAATATCAGACTTTGCTAACAAACTCTCGTCATTGTACACCTCGATGTCCGTAATGCAATGCAAGAAAGAGGCTGGACCTTTGCATCGACAGGACAGCGAATTCATATTAACCGGGGATGTACTCGTGATACATCTTTGTCAAGCGTATAAAATTCGAAACATATAGAAGTAGCTTTTGGTTAGGGTTATGGATTCGATCTTGGGGAGGGCTCATTGCGGCACATCAAACCAAGATCGTGCCGGTGCTGCCCGTAGTGTCGTGGGTCCACCGGGTCTCTTTCTCTCCACGATGTCCGCCACAACCCACTTGTTAGACTTTGAATTAGACTTTGAGTTATACTTTGATAGGTAGATGACGAAGTCCAAGGCTGGCAGTTTGTGGGAGAGTCGAATAGAAAATTAGGAGGTGGAGGTAGTAGAGGGGGTAGAATAAATGGGAGGTGGAGGAGGTGGAGGAGGTGGGAATAAAGTTAGTTGCGAGAAAAAGAGCGGATCGACACCGATTTGATCCTCTTGTGAGTCTTCTTTAGCTTTCCCGTCCTGTCAAGACAGTCAAGCAACTTCAAAAGGGAGCTATGGGGGAGCTAAAAGAGAGCTAAAAGGGAGCTAAAAGGAAGCTAAAACCAACCAAAACCAACATTTCATGCTTCCTGTAAACTTAAATCACCAGCTCCCGGGCCTATTCTTGACCACTATAACGTTTCCCAGAGCCATACCCGGTAGTTTCCGTGGCATACCTACTAGGTAGGAAAGAGCAGCGTGCCAGCGTCGTAGCGACTTGATTCCTTTCGTCTGATATCGAGTTTCCCAATAGATATCTATTTGTACGTAGTATCAATAGATTTCCATGCTGACCTTTGAATACCTACCTATAATGGTGGCTTTTGGAGCACCGGGCGAGGATCCAAATCTCCACTTACTTGCCTTGAGGGCTAGTCCTTGTCTATACTGGGCACTTGGGCTGGCACTGGGCTGGCCTCGCAAATCACCAACGGGGTCGTCGGGGTTATCGGGGTCGTGATGTTTGAATTCGGCACCCGCTAGACAGCTGCAGGTGCACACTCAGCATGAGCACCAGCACCAGCACCAGCGCCACCAGCACCCGCTAGAGAAGAAGTACTCTAGCCTCATGAGGCTGGATTGGGTTGGGCTGGGGCTGGAGAAATCAAGGACGGACGGCGGCTGGCAGCCAGGCACCCGACGTCCAGGAAAGCGTGACAGTCCTCGCAGTGGCAGTGCCAGAGTGACCGAGTGACACGGCGCTTGCGATAGCCTTCAGGCGACAGTCTACAGGCGACATGTTGGAAAGAAAGTGTGGCTCAAGCTCGAGTCAAGCTGCGACCAGCATCAATACCAGCACCATCACCACCACCATCACCACCACCAGCACCAGCTTCCCACCACCGACCAGCGTCCAGCGCCCATTTTATTGCAGACATGGCAGACAACTCCTTGCGGGAAAAGTGGACAATTCCCCCCAACCCCACAGTGCCACACTTGGATCGTGAAGTCGTCACTCCAAGTCAATGCAAAGAGATTGTGTGGATGTGGATGTCTGGTCCAGTGGTCCAGTGTGGATGTGCCGATGTTTGACGAATTCGGTGGTCGCGGAGAGAGGAGACAAGACGATGGACACGCACCACAATTTGCTCCAGCCATGCCAGCCATGCCAGCCATGGATGATGGATGATGGATGATGGATGATGAATGGATCCCCCTCGAAAACTCTCAATATCGGTAAAGTTTGACGATCATCCGAATTGTGGGATATTTCCAAGGTCCAAGCCGTGCTGGCCGTCCTCGGGTTGGTGGCACAGCACAGCACAGTACGAAGTAACAGTTACAGTTCATGTTGGCTCTTCATGTTGGTGAGTAGCCTCTTTAGCCTCTTCATGTTGAGTGGGAAATGGAGTGGGACAGTAAGTGCACTTTCCCATCAACATTACATTATATTACATTACATTACATTACATTACATTACATTACATTACATTACATTACATTACACTCATTCAAATCATTTCGTCCCATGTTTTTTTTTGGGTTCAATTTTTGGGTTCAATTTCTGATTTCAAAAGAGGCTTATAAGAGGCTTTTCCAAGGCTTCCAAGTTACACAAAATCAAGACTTCATCCGTCCAACGCCATCCTACTAATAATACGAAGACAAGTCGCAAAAAACACGGCAACGGTTACACAAAAACCCAGGGTACTCGTAGCATCCATCTCGTCTCGTTCGCAATGCCAGCCCGGACGACGCAGACGCAGACGGAAAAGGAATTGGTGTTTGTGTGTTACATTGAGAATCAAGGCATGGAAGAAGGTTGATCTCCGGTGCCCCCTCACCCTTCCTCACCCTTCCTCACCCGCCCTCGCCAATATTGGGAAATATCAGCTTGATAAATAACAGACAGAAGCAGCACGGTGCAGCTTAATCCCAGAGCGTGCAAGTGCAGTGCGGAATCAAGAAGGTATCGTACCTCAAATCGAAAGACTACGGAGCGTACGTGTTCTAAAAAAGAAAATAATCCATCTCCCGTCTCCATCCAGTGGGGTTTATTCCGCTTTCTCCAACGGGCTTCCTTTGATGGAGAAAAAAAGCAAGTTCTTCCTGCAGAAACTCGTTCCGGCGCCATTCCAAGATGTTCCTTATTTCTTTGGGCCTATCCTATTCCTTCCTTCAGCGGTCGGTCGGTCTATCATATCTCGAATCCCCCACGCGCTGATCACAATGTGGGTTAGCAACTTGTCTTGGGTTGCGTTACACGGCGCTTCAAGACTCAAGTTTCAGCACCAGTAGGTAGTACAAAACAGAGAAATATGATAGGTCTTTCCCCGACGGGAAGTCTGTGGGACGATCCATGTTGCTTGCTTAATTGGGAGTCAGGTTACGAGACTCTAAATCAACTCCATGATGAGTAATCTATATAATCTTCAGGGTCGTGGGTGGATGTAGCTCTCCATTTTCTGTTTTGGGCGAAAACCCGAAATCTGGGGAGTCATTGGGGAGAAAATGAGACGCCGATTTGTGGCATAGGCCACCGCACCCCAAAACACGACAACACTACCGGTATTTGAAATGGATATATAAAATACCCCACCCAAATAGATTTTAGGGGTTTCAGGATAGCGATGGACAAATGACACATTATTCGACATTGTTTTACAGAGTACTATTTAATTTTCACTCCATACTCCATACGTGTTATAATGAAGAAGTCATATCATAATTCACGATTTAGACATTCCGTTTTTGTTTTAGGTACATATGTGTAGGTGGCCTGTGCCATGCCATGCCACGCCACGCCACAAATCGGCGTCTCTTTTTTTTTTGTTCTCCCCGCCTCCCCTGAACCTGAGAGCGTACCGTACCTACACGCACACACGTACCTAGGTAATTCCTATAGGGCGGATGTCTTTCCCGAAAGGTTTCCCGAAAGGAGGGGAGTGGGTGGATGCCCTTTCCCGAAAGGTTCCCGAAAGGAGAGGGAGGGAGCTGAGATAGGAAATTTATCCATGTTCGTGTCGTTGTTGAGATGGGATGGTTAGGTGACACGGAATGAGGGGAAGGGGAAGGGGAAGGGGATGGGGAAGGAGAAGGTACCTTGGGTAGGTATTTATGTATGTATGTATGTATGTACCTATGTATGTTGTATCGATGTATGTAGGTAGGTATGTTATATCGATGGAAATGGAAAAGCCACCGACAGACCGACCGACCGACCGTTTCTGTTTTTGTGTATGTGTATGTGTATGTGTATGTGTACGGAGGTATGTATGTGTTACCAATTACCTACCAATTAGGTATCCTGCCCTAAAAAGAAAAGAACCCGTATGTATGTACAGTACATGGTAGGTACTCGACTCGACTCGACTCCATACCTACTCTCTCTACCTACCTACCTACCTACCTACCTACCTAGGTACATACAAGCCCTCCTCCCCCCTCCCAAAAAAAGAAAGAAAGACGGAATCGGAATACATCCGTCGCGTATAGGTGGTAAGGTCGATCACCTCATAGGTACAGTACCTACCTACCCTCTACGTATCCTAATTAACCGACCTAATTTGTTCCGAGACCTATACTACTACCACCCTTATTTACTATACTTTTTATATAGTAACAGCAACTAAGATTGTCTATTCTATTTCTCTATAATGCCTTGAGTCCATAACGATCGCATCTTATCAATTGATAAATAAATATATATATAAAAGTGGTGGTGTTGCCGATTTTTGGTGGGGTGCGGCACGGAACAAATTGGGTCGATTAATTAGGATACGTAGAGCTACCTACCTAGGTACTGTAAGCAGCCAGCCAACCAACCAACCATCCAGTAAGCCATCGTTCCCTTCATTGGAGTATCCAGCTCTCCGGGTACCTCCATGCAGGGTTTTATCATTGGCTGGGCTGAATTAATGACATGGAGTGAGCCGTCGGACGCCCTTGTGAGGTTTGTGTATGAGGTGAGGTTGTTTTGATTTGATTTGATTTGGTTATTGGGTGGACGGGTTGGTGGGTGATAGGTAGGGTGATAGATGATGGGTGATAGGTTGATTATTTATTATTTATTTATTACTGGATGTGGGTATTGTAGGGAACCTATTATATTCTGTCTGTCATCCTTTGAGGGATTCTGTGAAGAAAAAGAAAAGAAAGAAAAATTGGGCGTTCGGTTTATTGCATTTTATTGCATTTTGATTTGATTTGTTGTTGGTTGGTTTAATTCATTTAGATTTGTTGTTGGTCGGCCTGGTTGATTGGTTGGATGGATTGGTTGGTTGGATTGGTTGAAAATTGAAATGATTTTTTTCCGTATAGATTAATAGCTGGTTGGCTGGCTGGTTGGCTGACTGGTTCTTCGTTTCTTTTATAGATTAGATTAGATAGATGACTGGTTGTTTGCCAGGTTGATGGATGATAGATGAAAAAATCAATCCATCAATCCATTATCCATCCATCAAGAATCAAATCCATCCCATCGAGATAATGTCCTGATGTATGTAAGTAAGTTACGGAGTGAGTAATAAGTAATGAGTAATGATGATCTAGCCTTCCACCTCCCTCCACCACCAACCCAACTCTCTCAGTCTCAGTCTCATAGTCAGTCAGTCAGCCCCCTCACGCCCGCCAATCGATCTAGATCAGAAACCTTAAAACCGTTATCAGGGCAGGGCTAGGTCACAACGCCATCTATAAATGGTGTGTATATAGGTACGGACTCAGCCACCGAGAATCGAGAAGTTTTTTTTGGAGGGACGGATTTTTTATTTAGAGTTTTATAGGTTGATGTTAGTTAGCTATTTGATTTGATTTGCCTTCTTGCCTTTAGATAGATAAGGTTAGATGAGGTTAGATGAGGTTAGATGAAGTTAGATGAGGTTAGATAAGGTTAGATAAGGTTAGATGAGGTTAGATGAGGTTAGATGGATGGGAGAGATGGGAGAGGTTGGTTAGATAGATAGATATGAGAGGTTAGATGAAAGAAAGAAAGAAAGGGAAATACTAGTAGGTACCAAGTACAGTATAACAAGCAGCCAGCCTTCTTTGATTAAAATTAACATTAACATTAACATTAACATTAAAGTTACACTTCAGCCTTCACCAACCAACCAACCAACCAACCAAAACTAAAAAGTTACAACTAAAATACCTATACTAGACCATACAGCACCATACTAAGTTACCAACCATCCTCGCATTCCGTAATCGCATTCCGCATTCCGAATTCCCACAGCCATCCTGTCCTGTCCATCCGTAGGGACTCCCCTACTACAGTAACCCAACCTACCCTCACCAACCCAGTCTAACATCAAACCCTGATCCATCCCATCCCATCCATACCATACCATCTATACCATCCCATCCATCCCATACTAAACCATCCATACCTATACCATCCATCCCATCCCAACCATCTTATCTCCATCGGTAAAACTCCAACTCCAACTCCAACTCCATCCATCCAACTCCATCCACCTCCACTTACTCCCGTACCCTACACTTACCTACCCTTACCCCCTACCTACAGTACCCTTACCCTTACCCTTACCCTTACCCCCCACAAATATCCGCCCGCCATCCGTAGGTAGCCAAGTCCATGCAAGCGAAGCCTCGGAGCTCAAGACAAGGAAGCCTCGGAGCTCAAAGCCTGCCTCGGAGCTCAAGACAAGGAAGTACAAGGAATGATAAGAGGTATTGATCGCCCGACGGACGGCTGGCTGCGCACGCTGCGCATGCGTGCGTACGCATGCGTACGGTACAGTATGTTCCCGCTGGATAAAGTCCTGTACTGGGGAGTGGATGGTAAGTGGAGTGGATAGTGAGTGGAGTGGAGACTGGGAAATATACGGAGTGGTTACGGAGTACGGAGGATTGTATGTATTATATTATATCATATTTACTCTGGAGTCTGGGCTAGCTGGCTACTGTAGGTAAGGGTAGATAGATGGCCTGAGAGAGAGAGAGAGAGAGGAAGGGGGACCGTGCGCGAGTATGTTTGAGGAGGTATGTATGAGTATGTATGGGTATGTATGGGTATGGGAGACTAAGACCCCTTGGAGAGAATTGGATAGGATAGGATAGGACTGGGGTTTGAGGAGGATGAGGATGAGGATGAGGATGAGGATGAGGATGAGGATGGGGATGTGGATGAGTTGTGATTGGTGAGTTGAGGTGAGTTGTAAGGTATTTGTAAGAGAGGAATTGAATTAGATTGATTAGATTAGATTGGGCGGGCAGTTGGATTTGGTGAGTTGCGAGGTATTTATAAGAGAGGAAGGGGAATTGGATTGATTGGATTGAGTACCTAGTTGGATTTGGTGAGTGAGGTGAATGGGAGTGAGTCTTGAGAGTTAGTTTTGAGGACGAATGAATGAATGGAGTGATGAGAATGGAATGGACGGGAGTTAGGGTTTTTAGGAGGGTAATTGATTTAGGGTTAGGGTTAGTAAGAGTGAGCTTGATTTGTTTAAGACGTATATACACATACATACATACACATACATACACATACACACCCTATTTACTAGGTACTAACTGTCCTGAGTCCCTGAGGCGGCTCCGTACCTCACATACAGCCCAGCTACTACTACTACCACTCCTATAAAATCACTTAATTTCGGAATCAAATCAGATCAAATCAATCAGGCCCTGGCTCTACTATTAGCAGTGCAGCATACAGTACCGCCGCAGCATAGCAGCATACAGTATCATTATCAGTATCCAACACCCACCCTTCTATCAAATTCCAAACAAGGTTCCCTCCATCCATAAACAACTTCGGGAAAACTATCCTCCAATAGCCTTCGCCAACTCACCTCCCCTCGGAATCTATCTTTGAGCGACCGAGCGAAGGAATTGGGAGGGATAAACGTTACGGACGGAAGTTATTCGAGCGAAAAGGAGGGAGGGAGGGATTATGAGGGATATGTGGAATTGTGGATGTGGTGTAATGTAGCCCGAGGGACAGGAAATCATATCAAATCAATGATATCAAATCAAACCGTTTTTACAAGGCAGCAAAAATCCAGATCAAATCAAAATCAAATCAGGCTATGTACAGTCTGTATGATATAGAAATATCTTCCAATTACCTATCTTCTTCTGACAAGAAATCCATGCCTTTCTCGGAAATCAACGGGTTAAAACGGATATGGGATATACAGATCAGATCTGATCAGATCAAAACCGAATTTGATATAAATTAGATTTTTCTGTTGAGAAGCGAAGACAGACAGATTTCTAAGGCATGACATAGCATGTATGTAAGATGAAGTAAAGTAAGCTCTACATATAGATCTAGATTCCCAATCCAATCCATCCAGACCAGTCTGTTTATTGAAATTCCATTCCATTCGAATCCATTTCATTCCATTCCCTGTGCCTCTCTCTCTCTTTTCTTAGGTACAGTACTTACTTACGCATACCCTCCCTACCGCTTCGTATCGTGTTGGACCGAGCCGGTCGGCCTCCGTCCGTCTTACTGAGATTTAGATTTACTGTACATACAAATACGGTACAATTTTCTTAGGTTGTCCGTAAGTTACACATCATCCATACATCATACATACCCGACATATCACCAACCAACCATCTTTCATCCGCACCGTGTCAGTCATACAGTACCATACCATCAGATTTCGAAATCCCGAGAATTTCCGGCCCGAAAGGATGGTGCGCGCCGACCGAACACGAGCCTCGGCCATGAGGTTGCCATGTGATGGTTGTTTGGGAATTGGAATGGTTGGTGGTTGTCTGTGGTGTTGTAATATAAAATGTTGTGCGATGTGTGTTGTGTTGCATACTGTACGAGTACCAACCATATACATGCACACACCAACTATACAGGATACCGCACGCAGGACACCTGGTCTAGGTAGGTCTGGCTGGGCGGCTGGGCCAGGAACGAGAAGTTGGAAATACTCCGTGTTGTTGGAAATATGCTGGACGAAACGGAAAAGGGAGAAGCGAGAGGCGAGATGGGAGAAGGGGGGTGTAGTAGGGTGCCACGAAAATGAAAACGTGCTTGATAGGTTGGTTGATTGGTTGATTATGGTAGAATTTTCATTGGTTAAGACGAGAATAAATATCAATATCAATATAAATATACCGGTAGGTACAGTACTCGGTTGAAGAAAAGGGGAGATGTACATGTACTGTACCAATTACCAAGCTGAGTTCCTTGAATACCTATACTCTGCTCACAACTCTTCACGTCTCTGTCTGTCTGTCTGTCTACCTAACGCCAGCTAAAATCACCTCCCATTCTCCAACCCAGCAGCAGCCTAGTAGGTACCTAGCAGGCTAACAACTTAACGTACAGTACCCCCTACCCCCTACCTCCTATTTCTTCCCATCTATATCACATCGGCACTACTGTGCCACCCGCTCACTCGCTCCCCCGCGACTCATGCAGAGACTCATGCAGAGACCTCGGGACACTCACAACATGCATCGAGTCTAGCCTAGGTACCTACCTATCTACCTACCTACCTACCTACCTAGCACACTCTCCCCCCTCTACCCTCCCTCTATGCATCTACTACGTCAAATCTCATCTCAATCCCAAAAACAGAGTTTAACCACTTCCCTCTTCCCTCTCCGCTCTAACCTCTTCTCATATAAAGTTACCCCAACCAACCAACCCATACTCCATACGTACTCCATACGTACTGTACTGTACCTCGGTAAGCAAAAAAAGAGAAATCCTGCACCTCGCACCAAACACCATCTAGCTTTCCCACTCACCTACCTAGTTTCCCACCAAGAAATCAAACCCCCATTCCCTATTCCCATTTCCATGCCCATGTCCATGTCAACTCACGTTTCTCTAGCCCCCAATTCGTTTTATCTACCTAGGCCTTCGCGTCTTCGCGCCTTTCGCCCCCATCTTACCTAGGTAGCCTAGCGAGCCTAGGCTAGGTAACAACCTTACCTACCTTGTTCATAACAGTACTCGTACAGTAGGTAATGTAATGCCCCCTAACCCCCGCAAATAAAAAAGGGACCCACACACACACACCTACCTTACCTACCTTACCTACCTTACCTACCTACCTTCAAGGTTGGTTACCACGAACCCAGATCGTCGGATCCCGATTTGATTTGATTTGATTTGATTTGATTGATTTGATTGATTGATTGATCCTGGGACCTTATCTTACCTTACCTCCATCACATCCCCCTTCATCCATCTATCCCCTCCATCCCCTCCCATCCCGCTTCGGATCTGGAGTTTTTTTTTGGAGATAACGAAACAAGATTTTTAAATTTTTTACGAGGAGTAGGTAGGAGGGAGTATATCTAAAATACCTAGGTAGAGGGAAGAGGAAGGGGGTCGTCGACTGTAACCTAGAATAACCCAAAATAACCCAAAAGAACCTAAAATCAAAAGAAAAAATAAAAATACTCCGTACCTAGGTAATCCACGCGTGGAGATCAGATCAGATCAGATCTCCCTTAAGTATTTAGCACGGGCACGCTACACACAGAGTCCAGAGTCCACTCATCATCATCCACACTCTCAGCCAACCAGCCGGTTATAGGTATCAAATTCAAATTCTAACTCTAACCATAACCATAAAACCTAACCTCGCACCTCAAGACATCCTTATAAATAGCCAGCCCATGGGATATCCATCTACCTACCCTCTGCCCTGCCCTTCAAATATAAAAATCCAATACGGAGTCGAGTATCTTCACTTCAAGCCACCAGCAGGTAGACATTTCCATCACATTTCCCCATATCTTCAGCACTATCCACCACCCACACATCCATGCAACCATGTAACAATCGGATCGGATCGGAACCAAGCGAATCCATTCCATCCCAACACCCAACCATCCAACCAACCAACACCCCCTGCTCACTCCCTCACAGCTCGCTGAAGAAAAGTCGGTACTTCGTACCTACAGGCTACACACGGGCTACAGTAGAAAATATTGCGTGGGCGTGGCTGGGCGTGGGCGTGGGTGGGTGACACAACACAACACAAATGTACCTACCTGTACCTATGTCTCACCTTACCTACCATACCAACTCTACGTCCAGAAAAAATGACGATTTCAGACGCCCACCCGGGCGCCGACGCAGACGCGAACTCCAACACCAAACAACCATGCATGAAGCCGGCTCTACGTATCCTGATTAACCGACCCAATTTGTTCCGAGACCTATAACACCACCACACTTATTTACTATACTTTTTATATAGTAACACCAACTAAAATTGTGTATTATATTTCTCTATAATGCCTTGAGCCCTTAACGATCGCATCTTATCAATTAATAAATATATATATATATAACAGTGGTGGTGTTGCCGATTTTTGGTAGGGTGCGGCACGGAACAAATTGGGTCGATTAATTGGGATACGTACGTAGAGGCCGGGTGGTAGTCAGTCTAGTCTACAGTAGTCTGACGCCCTCCCCTTCTTCGGGAAAGCTTAGGCTTAATTTAAATGGAATGGGAAATGGATTGGATTTATGGTACTGTACGGAAGAAGAAAAAGAAAAGAAAAGAAAAAGAAAAGAAAGGAAATATACTTCTTTAACCATGTAAGTCAAGTAAGTCAAGTCAAGTAAGTCAAGTTCATTCAGATAAATGAATGAATGAAAAAAAAAATTAGTTTCAATATCCGTAGAATCATCTGGGCCGTATGTCTATCTACGTTGTTTCATTCACAGCTACTCATACCTAGCCAGCTCCCCGAGCTTCCTCCCTCCCAGCCGCGCGCAAGGTAAACCATGTCGTGAACATTTCCATCTCCCTCTGCCCTCTGCCCTCTGCCCTCTGTACAACCTACACCTCACCGAGTATGACAACAAAGCCACCCGCCAAAGAAATTCCATGGGATGATGAATTTGCATGTCCAGGCTTTGAAGGAAAAAAAAAAAAAAACTCTAACAATTTCCCTCCCTTCCTCTGGGGTATTGCTGACCACCAATTCATGACAAACTTTTTTTCCGTCACTTGACAGTTTGCCCTTCCAACCGGTACAACACAGTCCGAAAACCCCCTCCCCCCAACTCCCGTGTCGACGTGTTCCCGAGAACTCGCCTCGCTCCTCGCCTCGCCTCGCCCCCTTTTCCTCAAATCGGCGGTGAGATTCAGTCTCCATGGTACAACCTGTTCTCCCTCCTTTTATATCATAACGACTGCCCGCATCGAATTTTAGTCATGTGATTTTGTCCTTCTCGGATTGGTTACGTAGAGCATCGATCTCGCGTTGTAACGCGGTTAGGTCTGCTATTATATCATATCCCCCAGCTTTATCCTCGTTGCCTCCAACGTGCGATTCATAAGCTGCTGGGGATTCAAGCTTCTCTATACTCGGCCTGGATTGCTCACCGCCAATGATATGCATATCCCCGTGAGTTGGAGCCTCTGGATTGATCTTGCCAGCACGAGGGGGAGGTGGCGGAGGAACAACAGAAGTACGCTTGGTGTTGGGTTGGGGTTCCAAGCTACGGACTGAAGGAGAGCTTCCCGACGATGCTTTCTTCATCGAAGGCCCACGTGTAGGAGGTGGAATTGGAGCTGGAGCTGGAACTGGAACTGGTGCTGGTAGGGACACCGTGGACGCCGAGGGTGACAACGACAGAGGCTGCGACGAAGCTCGCATAGATGCAGGTCTGCGAGAGGGTGGCGGAGGAGGTACCTTTCCGCCACCTGAACGCGGTCTACCATTTTCTGTTGACTCAAAGCTTGACCTATCTTCTTCTTCCACCTTCGGAGGAAGTCTTGCAGAATTACTTCGACCTAGCTTTGTATCTGATACTAGCTGACTGCGGCGTCTTGTGGTTGGTGGTGCTGGAGGTGTTTTCCTTCTTATTGACACTGATGGCGATGGAGGCTCGGGCGTTTTCCCAGCAGATTCTTTGTCGAAAACGGATTCACGATCAGAATCATGGCTTGCCCGCCTTGGGGCAGGAGGAAGAGGTTTGTTGAGGTCAGTTTGTGACGAAGGCTGATGTTTGAGTAGGGTATTAGGCTGGATCAATGTTGAGCTTGGTGTGGTTGGTGAAGAAAAGTTGGAGGGATTCGAAGGGGAGTCGTCTCTAAGTTCAAGTTTCAGAAGTCTGCCGTGTTTTGAACTCGGCGGCGGAGGTGCTTTTCTGCCAATTGCAGAAAAGTGGTTTCCTGATTCTCGAGCATCTTCATCTAATTCTGACAGTTCATGGGAAGTCCGTGATGATTCTGGGTGAGTTCCTGGCAGAGCTTCAAAGATCGATTGTCTTGATATTGATGATGTATCCGGACTGCCGCTGCCCCCATCACCAAGTCGACCAGCTTGCGCCGGGTTTAACGGAGGTGCTAATTGTAAACCCAACCCTGCATTCCCAGTCATCAAGAGCCTCTTGAATGCGTCCACATCTAGAGAAACCCTTCCGGGACTCGTCACACTCGGTGTTACTTGTCCTTGCTCTCCACGCGCAGATTGTTCCATAGTTTCCAAAGTTCTCGAGAATGGGTTCGCCGGAACCTTTGTTTTATTACCGGCAGCTTCATCTTCGGATATGTCTGATGTGACACTGTCAAAAGGATCTTCTCCATCCTGTTGGAATGGTTGAGTTTGTGGCATGTTGGGCGGGTCGTAGCTGCTAGGAAAGCCATCCTCTCCTATCGTCAAGGCAGAGTCTGGTACAGATGGAGATGCAGGAGGAGATTGAACGCGAACTTTCTTCGTGGTCTTTTTCGGGCGGTCGATCGTTTGTATAATGGGTGATCGTGGCGGGGGATCAGCTTCTTGATAGGTGATCTGCGCAGGGCTCGGTATGGAGGGGTTTTCGGGGTATGCGGAGGTGATGGAGAGGGCTTTGCGCCTGAAAGGGTTCGAAGAATGGAAAGTGGCAGACATCTTGCTGCTCAGGTCGGCGTCGCTGGCCAACTCACTCGATGGCGAGAAGGAGAAGTACAATCCCTATACATGCGCCCCGGCCCATTGATCGTCAGATTACGAGAACGCCTTCTGGTGTTGTCATCGCCGGAAGGTACGAACGGTCGAGGGTTGAGCGTTATCCACCATCCAAAAGATGGTCCGTGCCCACCCAATAAAGGCACCGATAGAGAGGGGCTCGAGGGGGATTGTCAAAGCCAGTCAAACTCTGTAAATAGTTATTTGCATACAATTTTTGCCTTTGTGGGAAATTCTGATACCTCAGGTCTGTATTATACATTTGAGAATGTCTCAGAAACTCTAAATGGCGTCGTGCGTTTTGCTTGTACGAAATTTGGCGAGAGAAATCTTCAAATGTAGTTACCCCGCGAGTTCCGGGCTCTCTTTCTAAACACAATACAATACCAAAAGATCAAAAGGGGGCAAATGAGTTGATTTCCGTATGTAGTAGGAAGAGACTCTCCAAAGCTGTAAAATATAGGTATATATATTAGTGTTTTCGGACAAAGGACATCAAATACTTACATTCGGGTCTCAATCCAGTGGCTAGGTCAGTGGGTAGGTAGCTGGCGATACACAAGAATCGAACCATCTCTTTCAATACAAAAAACAGCTGCAATTGATCGCTATTCTCCCCAAAAGCAAAAAGGTATATGCAAAAGCAATGTCCAAAACCGCACTTTTACTCCCAGGGTATCATCCGAATTCGACAACTCCAAATCAATACTGTAAATCATACTCCAAAATATGCTTTAGCCCAAGCCTTGCCAAACTCCGTAAGCTCAGATGTTCCAACTTCGTCCTTTGATAATTCGCGCCGTTTATCAAAGTCTCGTCGAACAGTGTCGGCTAATTGCCGAGCATAACCACGATGGCGATGGTCTTTGTCTACCCAAATTCGATCAAACACAACTGCTTTCTCGTCAACCCTCGATTGGTCCCCCCATACTTGTAATCCGTCTCTGTAAACCTCAGCCAGAATGGCTCCGATGATATGAGGCCCGATGTAGTAGACATAAAGCTTGAAGCGTGGGACTAATTTCGAAGGATCTATGGGGTCCGGTATTTCCGACCATAGTTCCGACAACTCGTACTGGTACCCTCCCATCTCCTCGTGAGTAAAATCGAGAACCTTGACTGCATTCTTCTTTGCCTCCTTGCTGGAATTTGTTGTGATGACACAAATCCTATGCGCGTCGTCTGCAATATTCTTTTCCCATATATACTCCTGCTCACTTTTGTTGGACTTCTTTTCGGAAGTTGTTAAAACAAGCTTTGCACTACAGTGTTTATCGTGCAGTTTTTTGTCGTCTAAACTGGTAATGTTAAATATCATGCCGCATTTCGGACAACTTAAAATTGTGTTCTGGCCCAGGTCTATCTGGGTTTGTTGTAGATTCGCCTTGGCACGCTTCCTTTTGGTAGCACCCATTTCTCCGTTCCCAGCTGCCTCGTCAGCAGTTTTCTCTGTCGCTCCCAGGTCATTTTTTGTGGATATATCCTGTTCAAAAGAGCCAGTGTTTCGTGTATTAAGTCTTCGTCTAGATTTTTTACGCGGTCTTCCCGATTCTGTGATAAGGGGTATGGCAGATGGGGAGGTTGGCGGCGACGAAGGGGGGGATATAGACGTGGATGCTTCGATCGTGTCGGAAGAATTGAAGGTCGACACACTTGAGTCCCGAGCTAATTGCTGGTTAATAGGTTTGAAGTAGCTTCGAATGCTCGATCGAGGAGCTGGCTTCGTAAGGGGTAATTGCACATCGGCATCTTCTGCGATGTGCTCTGGTTGGGTCGAGGATATATTTATGCGCGTATCTCGCGTTTCATTCAGTATAGGAGACGAAATGCTGCTTGCGGATGGTTGATTGGCAATATTGGGAGGATCGTCGACGCGTATTTTCTTGTTTGGTGGGAGCTCTGAGCTGGTCTTAACGCGCTTGGAGTAGGTCCTTAAACCGGATGTCCTGCTAAGTTTCAGAAACCCAGCAATATTAGGATTCTAATCGTAGAGAGCACCTACTTTGGCTTTCCGGCGGCCGTGGCCATGTTGGATGGTATGTCGGTCAAGATTGGCGTTGTTGTTAGGTAAATAATTTCGCGATAGGAAAGTTTGGTCGCGAACGGGGAAAATTCCGCGCACGCTGTCACCTGATTTACCAACCCCCACATAAGTATATAACTCGACCTTACTTGAGGTTAGAAACATATTTGGCTTACCTAGAACAACGATTGTTCCAATGGGGAGGACGCTTTGAAAGACACTATCAGTGGCTTCTTGAGGAAAAAAAAGCAATGCAGTTTGTCCTATCTTGCACGCATTTAGAATTATACAATCTTCTCTTGTCAATACATGCTTTCCTCCTTGGGTTACTTATTACTATCAGAAATGAGTATTCAGCAAACATTATAGATTTTTCCACTTTCTAGTTTTTTTAGTTACTGCAACTACTTTTGTACTTTTAAGAATCATTTTCTTGTTTATACCATCCTTTCTTATTTCAATCACCTCTGAAGCAAACGTTTGTTGGAACTGACAGATACATATTCACCCAGGGAATGATTCCTGGCAACATTACACAAAATAAGATAATGAACCGCATAGCCTCCAATCGTAACTCATATACTCGACTACCAACCTTAGAATACTACTTAAGCTCAGGGGTTAGAGCTTATAATACTACCCATCGAGGGGCACATCTACACAACTTTGAATTCAATCACTTCTTGCAAATGTGATATGGGGAAGACTCTTCCATACAAGGCTACCGGTCCCGTCTATGAGCAAGATGAATGTAGGCTGTCAAATCCAAAATTTCTTGAAGCTAGAATATTGACAGGGCAGATCGGGTCATCAAGCACAACGGGTCAGTAGTCCGACTTAGCATCTCAAGCCATATAATTCTAGCGAACTCTCCATAACTTTGTCAGATTGGTTCAAACGCTTCGTGTGCCGCACCAATCCAGCAGGTAACCACTCACCGCTGAAATCAGTTACTTATTGGTATCAGACTCCCTCCGCAAGTCAAATCAAATCCAAAGATTTAAATTAAGTAAACAAGACACCAAACTGTTGCTCTGTTACACATACTGAGGATGAAGTACCAAACGTTCAAACGCCGAATAGACCAGATTCCTGGAAGCCAATGCAAATATCGCATTCTAGACTACCGGTACCAAAACCATGCGAACCCATGTGAGAGCCCTTGTACCCCCTTATCTACCCCTCATTTCTGGCCGAATTTGAATTGCCGTATGGGGGCCGGCCTATCATCAACCAACTTTGATATGCAACATATATATCAAACCACGGAACCATATATTAAAAATTGAGTATCCATCTCGGGGATTTTCTTTCGACATGCGCAAAACATGGGTTCGTAATGAACACTGTCGTGATCAACGTCGTATCACGACCCAAAGACAGCGAAGAGCGGTAGCGAGCTGGACCCTAAATTTACCCTCAATTGAGAAACGACGACGTCCACAGCGTCGTCGGAAAAAACCAAGGACAAAAACTCGTTGAAAAGCTCTGGAATTCAATAAAAGAAAAAAACCACGCACGCAAATTAAACATGTCATGTTTCACCACCCTCCTCTCGATATTCCTACTTTCCTGCACCCCTCTTTTGCGAAATTCCTAGAAACGCAGAACATTCAGCCTAATCTTCAGGGCGTGGCGTACCGCAATACACTTCCATGCGTCGTATAAAGGTAACACTCGAATGCAACGCATCCTCGGGTGGGATTGGGATGGGATGGGCTTGGGAAACTAAAGTGCTCCAATATTTTCAACAAGTAGTTTGGACCCCGAATGCACTTCGATGCCGTGCATACTCGATCCTATATGAATTATCAGGTAGGTTCCCCATCGCGATCTTTGCATGCAGATTTCGCTCGATTGGTGTTTCGTGCTACGTTGTGGCATTGGAAACTTTGGGAACCAACCTGCGGTCCACAGGGGTATCTTACATCCACAGATTCGAGAAGTAAGAGAGTGGTAATAGAATGCGAATGACATCAGTAAATGCGACAATGTACATTGAGGTGATGCGGTGAGTATTTAGTACCTATCTCGAATTTTTGACGGCACTGCTGCCGGTACATAACTCTGCGTCAAAACTTGCAGGAATGCAGGAGAATGTAACGATGCGTACCTATCATGGTGATCAGGCTTGTAGATCCGTCTAGTATACCGGTCGAGACTCGGTTATCAGTTGTTGGTATTCTTCCGAATCTCCAAATCAAGAGCAGCCGTCAGATAAGGATGTTGGTTAACAAATCGGAGGTTTTTTCCCCCTCATAACACTTTAGTTGAATGCATGCTGAATATCTGACGTGTCTTATTGATGCCAAAGCTGTTGGTTAGGTATCTACTCTACCATTGTTCTCATTTGTCCATTAGTGTCGGTTACAGTGTTGGACCGGAGAAACCTCCACCCCCCCTTGAATATTGAATTTGAATATTCCACTTTCTGTAATGTAGGAATGAGGTGTTTATTTGGAATATTCCTAGCTAATTTATCCGTTATTTTCTTACCTCTGCTAAATGCAAGTAAACAAGCAAGTATTTTGCCGGATTTCCACGACTCTCGCTTGAGATAATCCTTTATTGATTTAGACATGGTATGCACGAGTTCAATCTTAGATAAGGTGTAGTTTTGAACTTCTTGCGGACTTGATTAACGATTTATAAGTTTAGTCCAATGAATGGCTCTAAAATACCCGTTGTCTATTACTGGAGAAAAGTTTCCAGGGAAGGTTTAGGACGTTTTAATGGTGCAAGATTACGCGCTCTTTCTATTGTGTACAATGACAGTAGACGTGGACCACCTATATCATTCGAGTACTCTGAAAAAACTGTATTTCCAGCTAACTCGCTACTTTCCACAAAACCTTTGGGAAAAGTTCTCCTAGGAACATTAATGACCCTTGTCAATGTTAACGCTAGCCACTACCAACCTCCCCTTCGTGTACTCTAAAACTTTCTGCTTTCTCGCCTAAAGTCTGTTTTTATATCAACTGTACAACTTTCAACAATATACCTATTACTTATATACTTAAAAACTTCGGGCCCCGCAATAGTTCCTCTACTTACATATGTCGAGACCAGGACCACACCCACTGAAAAATACACGTATTCCCTACATACCTTATCATTTTCGGTCTCGAAATAGTTTACTTACTTAAGATTTGAATCCCATTTGAGGCCAGTACCTCGAAGTCTTATCTCGTCTTCATCGCATTGGTTGTTAAATATTGGCTGTAATATTTACCTACCTACACGATATCTATACCACGACTACCTATAGTATAACTTAATCCACTATTATCTATATCAAAACAAAAGAATATCACTAAACTCCATAACATCCCCTCGCTCAAAAAGGGAGCTCCATTCTATTGTAAAGATAGACCCACCCACCTTTTTCAACCCCCTCCAAAATTTATAGCCTCTGGTCCGAACAAGTGGAAGCTCCTACTCCTAGCCTCCACTGAGCAAAATTAAAACACTATATGAAAGCAAACGACCCGTTCTTTAATCCTACATACCACCCGCGTTTTCGAACGCACTCTCTAATTCCAGTTTATAATATTATATAGTACATGTAATCTTACAAAATTAACAACTAAGATCCACCGTACTCTGCTCTGCCTTATGATTCGGCACTTGGAATTCCATTCTATTCCAAGACCCCCCCCCTTAGAATATTCTATACTATTCTAAAGAGGTCTTAGAATATTCTAAAATTCTAGTTTAGAATTTAGAATTCCATTTAGAATTTGTCATATGACCTGTAAAATAGTTGTTCCGGTCCGCTCGACCAATAGGAATTCCTATCTACTATTAACACTATAATAATAATATCACCATGTTGCCGCCTTATACAACTCTAGCGATTAGGGTATTGTTTCTAAGGATATATTAAGTAAATTGACGGATGAGGAGATTTAGGCT
Organism: Hymenoscyphus linearis; assembly: GCA_900536425.1. Lineage (NCBI taxonomy): Eukaryota > Fungi > Ascomycota > Leotiomycetes > Helotiales > Helotiaceae > Hymenoscyphus > Hymenoscyphus linearis. Next base: position 107,912 of record UNPR01000034.1, read on the forward strand.
TTTGTTACGATATTGCTACATTCACTCGTTTGTACTTGTTTATAGGGGGGCAATTAGGTAGCCTGTTATATATAGTACGGATCGGACATGGGCCGATTAAGCATAGAGTCACAAACCTTTTGACATTGGCCTAGGCTATTCGGCATCGAACTTTAGCTAAACGGCATCGAAATAACATAGCCCCCCAGCCACTTTACAGTATATAACTAGGTACCCTTAATGTGATTTTTAATTAGTACTATAAAATATACCACTAACCTCGTCGTCGCTAAATGCTATATACTTAGGATTTAGTGTTTTGTAAAATTAAAGATATATTACTATTACTAATTAAGAGAATTGCGACTCGTTGTCACCCTCGGCATCTTACGTATGACGTAGATCCTAGATAAAAGAGTTCTAAGTCTCGGCAACAGGAATAACCTCATTATCGCTATCTTCCTAAACAAAGGAGTTCTAGGTCTCTGCTATAGGAATCACCCTCTCTTCGCCCTCCTAGGGCTAACTCTAGGTAGCGGGGATAACCTTATCTACGTTGTTATCGTCGAGTGGAATAGGGGCCATTTGACTACCTATTCTCGGCGTAGTAATAGAAGAACAGAGTATAATAAGCTAGGAGTGTTACGAGCGTATAGGAGTAGCTAGCAGGGGTAGAAGTGGCGACGACGAGGTTAGTGGTATATTACATTGTACGGCCTAGAAATCACATTAAGACTACCTAGCCACACACCGTAAAGTGGCTACGGGGCCTCTACGTATCCTGATTAACCGACCCAATTTGTTCCGAGACCTATACCACTACCACCCTTATCTACTCTACTGTTTATACAGTAGCACCAACTAAAATTATCTATTCTATTCCTCTATAATGCCTTGAGCCCTTAACGATCGTATCTTATCAATTAATAAATAAATATATATATAAAAGTGGTGATGTTGCCGATTTTTGGTAGGGTGCGGCACGGAACAAATTGGGTCGATTAATCAGGATACGTAGAGGGGGCTATATTATTTTAATACCGAATAGCCTAGGCCGTAATATTTAATTTTTAATCCTAAATATTTATGTGATTTTATATAGAATAGCCTATATACTACCTACTACCTAGGTACTCTTACTATCGTCCACCCTTACTATCGTCTACCCTCACTGTCGCTTATCTTCACTGTCGCTTATCTTTACTATCGCTTATCCTTACTGTCGCTTATCCTCACTGTCGCTTATCCTTACTGTCGCTTATCCTCACTATCGCTTATCCTCACTGTCGCTTATCCTTACTGTCGCTTATCCTTACTGTCGCTTATCCTTACTACTACGTATCTTTACTGTCGCTTATCCTCACTGTCGCTCATCCTTACTACCACGTATCTTCACTACCGCTTATCCTCACTGTCGCTCATCCTTACTACCACGTATCTTCACTACCGCGTATCCTTACTGTCGCTTATCCTTACTGTCGCCTACCCTTAATGTAAAGGGGGCTGGGAAGTCTTAGAAGGATAGTAAATTAGATAGGGGCGGGAGGAGTAACGTAATAATCTAGCCGATTTAGGAAAGGCGCCTATCTTACTAAGCGAGAACACGAAAACATCGCGTCTACTTGCGATAGTAAGCAGCTAGCTTTACTCCTTATATTTATAATAGTAAGGATACATGATAGTAAGGATATATAAGAGTAAGGGTGCGATAGTAGAGGTAGCTAATAGTAAGGATTTATAGACTCTATACCTAGGTAGCTAGTAAAATCGGTTTAAGTAGTAAGTTAAAATTTAAATATTAAAAGTTCATAACTTATATAGGATCAATTAATTAATAATCTCTTAATCTTTTAAAATAGTGTGCTAGGAATCTAGATTCTACAGCAAATAAGATAGATAGTAATAGAGATATATTCATGATACTAAAAGCTTTAGTTCCACCACCTGACTTTATTTTTAAGACTGTAGCTTAAATGACACCTTGTAACAATTCCACTCCATGGGATTCAAGTCGAGAGTCACGTGAGTGTGTTTGTGTGTACGTGATCCCACATTTCTATTATACTTGTATATCAGTAGAGCTTTCAGGTCTAATTCCAGACTCCCTAGAGCCATTTCCCTATATATAAAGTTTCGTTTAAACGATACACTTTAAGCACCATAGGTAGTCTTTATATAAAAAGGTAAAACATCAAGCTTGTGCGGATGTGACGCTGAAGGTTAATGTTTATATACAAATATTTTCTTTTAGTCATTCCTGGGCGAATTTCCTGTCAAGTAGGAAAGAAGTAATAGCAAGAGTAAGATAATAGCAAGGGTAAAACTTTCGTGCCGAATAGATACCATCGAGGGGATGAAGTGAACAGGTTAGTAGAACAGGATTTCGGTATAAAATTTCAATTATCGGATACCCTGCTTCTAGATTTTGAAGATTCTTGGAGATTCCCAATTGGCTGTCGATAAGTAAAGATAACAGTAAAGTATACAGTAAAGAACAATCAATTCAAGACAAAAAGAAAAAAGAAACTCAGTTTCATCCTATATACTTCAACCTACCTACCTACAAGCCTTATACAAACCTACCTAGATCACCAAATACTACACAACACTATACATACCCCACATCCGCACGAATCCAATAATCAAATGCTAGTACAGCCTACCCTGTAAGTACACCACCTAACAGTTTTATCAGTTCCGAACCTTCGATCGATACAACACCGAGATAAACTTCGCAGTAATATATCTTTATATGTTTTAAGCTCGTATTCGTTACTTCCATCCGATCCGTGTGATTCGCAAAAGCCGATATATCGGTAAATATCGGTTAACGTTCTTGTAATATATTCTACAACGTCGGTGTATACAGGCCTTACCCTGGGAGGCTCGGGCGTTTTTGTGTTTTTTAGATAGCATACGATAGGATATATTGGGGTAGGGTATAGCGAGGAATATATGAATGCGGGGTTGATTGTATGTAGTGGGTAGAATATATGAGGTGGATTTATCTGCTCTAGGTAGTGAAATGTCGAATCATTTAATACTCGAGTCGAAGTCTTACATCGATACTGTATTAAAAGAGGAGACTTTTCTTCACCAAAAAAGTGGAAAAAAACGAATAAAGGACAAAAAAAAAAGATCGAAAAACATCCCTCGGTCAAGAATTGATAACTGTATGGCGAAGGGATCCCAACCTAACACCATCCCCCAAATTAAAAAAAACAAAGTAAACACCGGAACGTGACCCCCTCTAATAAACACCCCCAGGAAACTTCCGTCCTCAATCAAGAGCATCACCCCACAGTACTCAATCCTATATCCCATACATAAACCCAAACCTTCCTCATTCTCCGTTTCTTCTTTCCTCTAACCCCCGCCTTTCCTCTGCACCGTTGATCTTCTGTCTAAAGCATAACTACGTACCTAGGTACTGTATATATCAGATTCAGATTGGATTAGAACAAGAAATCTATCTAGATGAAGTTCTCAGGAGGTGTGTTGGTATTTGCTCTTAGGTATGTCTATCTTTTCCAAATCCCCTAAGTGGATCAGATCAGATCAGAACCTCTTTACTAACAGATTTTGATTTCATCAATAGCCTCCTGCCAAGCGGCACATACGCAGGAGAATACTACGGCTGCTGCAGTCTCGTAGAGCGCGGGGGGGATGGATCACGAAAACCTCTAGCGTCAGTGGCGTGTTGTAAAGTGTTTAAGTTAACATATACTGCATTCAAGTCGAACAATATTGGGGTATGTAAATCTCCGTCTTTTCTATCAAGGTTGAAAGTTCAAGTAGAAATATTGGGATTATATACTAACGGGAACACCTTTCTAGTGTGAGGCTACTCATCCGAGGGGCTTGGGAGGAGCGCTGGTGTTTGATAATTGTTGTAGATATCAATTGGAACACAACAATAGAGATGCTACTGGGGGTTGGTGTTTATCCAGTGAGGATCGTCCCGTTTCGCCGAATTGAGGGGTGGTTGAGGGGGAAGGGATACGATGGGATTTTGATGGGTTCGGGTTTGGTTTGGGTATCAGTAATTGGTCGTGAGTTCGGGGATATATACAAGCAATGGAATATATACAAAGAGTTTGCCTGTCTAAACTGTGTACTGTACCTACCCACCTACCTCACAACATTTCTCACAGCAGTCTCCATCCATAACTTCGTATACAACCGATGCAAAAATTCGATATGGTCTGGCATCGGTGGCCCCTCCGCCTTCCCTTTTCCTTTGTAAAAAGCACTCTTCAACCTAAACTCTGCGACTCCCTCATCTCTCTTCAACTCAACGCCTATCTCGAAAAGTCCCTCCGAGTCGCGGACTTCCTTGATTAATGGCGAGCCCCCGCATCGTACGACGATGGATGAGGGGTTCTTGGATACTACTTCAAAGTGGTCCGTGATTTGTGTTCCTACTTCATAAGTTGAGTGACGAAGTTCCTCGCGCGACCACAGTTGGTGTGCGGTCGTGGTGGTATTTTGGTATTTTTTAGAGAGATAGGAGCGTTGATATGCGTAGCCTGGGGAGGAGGATGTTAGCTGGTACTATATCTTTATATCAAGGTACTGTCTCTGCATGATCAAGTCGCCCCACCACCCAGTCGCATTTGTGATACCAAGCACAGCTTGTAATCTGTCGTGACCAGAACCACAGCACCTCACACCTCACACCGTAGAGCCGTATAGTCGCAGAGCGGGGAAAAATCCCCCATAGATCCACTGTATGAACATTGCGAAATCATTTATAGCATACCCAAACCACTCCATAACCCCGCGCAAAACGCCTCGACCAACTTCCCCTCCCTCTCTTTCTCCAGTAAATGCGATTGTATACTCGACAACGGCACGCGCTTGACGCAAAGATCGTGGGTAAGCGGGTTCTTATTAGGATTATGTCGCAGAAACGTAGGCGAAGAAAGGAGAGGGTCGGAGGAGGAAACTGGAATGAATTTCGCTGTGGGAGGTTAGTCAAACACCAACCGCTGCAAGCGCAAGAGCGATAACTCACAATTTCTAGTCCAGAATGCGAAACCAGCTGCGCTACCGGCGCCACCAAGGACGGCTGTGCTGAGGAATTTGGTGATGACTCCCATTTTTCCTTCTTGTTTGGAATATGAAGCTATCCCGGGAAGGTTTTTTTTGGGGGGAATGACGTTTGTTTTCTCTTGTCGTACTGTATTACCAATTTCTGGGTAAACTGTAAATAGTAGCCTTGTCGGCAAAAGTGGGCGATGCTTTCTGATTGGGTCGACCGAGCTTCCGAGATATCGGATCTAAACAAATGGTGGAGAAGAGATGCAGCCAAGGAAAACAATCGGACGGCTTAGCGAACGAGATCTCGGATCGTCAGGGGGGGTTTGTTGTTTTGTTGTGACTTCTCAAGTTTATAATTGTTTGGTTTGGTATAATTTCAGTTTCCGTTTTTTGGGGATATGCAGTCACAGGTAAGATCTTACAGTTATATGGAATTGAATCGCTACTTACTACCTCTAATCCAGACTCTACAACTACAGTTTCTTCAAATTTACCTGACTTCAAGTGACAAGTTACGTACTCTTTCTCTTAACAGCTACACTGTTAACCCAGAGAAGCCTTTTAATACACCGTATTTCCATCTCCTCTCTTGCTTACCATTTTCTTCTTCCGTCAGCCTTAAAATCTAATCTGAAGCACGTTTCAAATCTCCCCAAACATGTCATCCAGGAACGAGAACCTGGTTCAAGACTGGTTATAAACTTACAATACGAAATAAAATTTCAACTCTCATCCCCACAGGCAAAACTCCCTCTCCGAGATCGCAATCCTGTATTTTCTGCTATCTTCTCGGCTCTAAGAAGCTCCCACAACACGGTTTGAAATTTTGGGAGCACTGAGCACTGAGCACTGAACACTCCCATCCAGTCCTTACAATGTCCCCTCCATACACCCAAGGACGAAATCCTTTAATCACAACGACACATCTGCCACTCCTAATATGTGTCTTGGTGCTCTCAATCATCTATTTCTGGAGTACATTCTTCCCCGAGGGCTCGATATTGCGTCCGGACAGTCCTGACACCAACTCCTCGGATGAAGACCAGACACTTGTCATCGCTGCATATACATCCGCGAATCTGAGCTAGTTGTCTGGACTAAAATCAAGGTCATGGAGTCCAAAGAATTAGTTTATGGATAATGTGTAGGAGGAATGGGTAGTGCGTATTAATAAGGGAATGAAGTGATGCTTCATTCAACCTACGATATTGATATATAACTACCACGACCACGGAGGAACTTCGTGTCGCTTCTCACCTGGTCCCCTCTTTCGGACTCTAAGATCTAAAGCCTCGCAATGTTAAGAAACTTGGCTATATGTCTCGTCTTTATTTTCTTAAAAATGAAACAATAAAATCGCGACGTTCCCAAGACGTTTCATGGCGTGCTTCCGGACATGATTGCGCCGCTTTGTTGAGAGGGTTATAGATACTAGCGATGATCTGTGCAGGACGTCATTAAAAGAAGAGAATGTTGATAAGGAGGTGCTTGGTTCAGTGGAGGGCCGGAGGATAGGAGGGATAAAGTGTAGGGTTTGAGAATATGTGTATATGTTGTGAGTCCTCCCTTCTAATACCTGTCTTCTTCATCATGAAATCATACTAATCGAAGCATAGCTGTCCTATCCAGAAGAAAAAAAGTATTTGTATGACATCTTTGCACTTAAGAACTGTACTATGAGCATCATGCGATGTAGGACTCCAAACCTTTTGTGATTTCACTATACTCTATATCTGGTTATCAGAATTCATATTGAAGGCTTAAGATACGAAGTGATAAATGTTTTACGAAGTAGTGTATTGTATATACTTTCCTCCACATAGTCCTGGTGTTTCAATATCCGTCTCATCGATATCTTGGGTGTGTGATATCATTCTCAAGTAGTGTATGATCAATGGCCTCAGATAGCAGAAGGTAAACAGTCATGTTTAGTTTTTCGCGGGGAAGGTTTGTTGTCTGTCTTGAACCACTCTGTGCGTTCATATTAGGGGTTCGATATCTTTAAAGTGATGCAATACGAAGTCTCTTCTTTCGTATTCTTCATGTATGCTTTCAAGAGCACGAGGGCAGAGATTTTACATTTGACTCTTTTCAGTCAATAATGACATCATTGTAGCCATCAAATTTCTATATTTCTCTCAATCTTGGGATTTATATCTGCAACCATCCTAGCCCTGATTGGCTCCAGTCTGTTCACAGAAATGGGGTCAGTCACGTGCTTCTGAACTCAATGGAAGTTGGAGAGCTGGAGACCTCCAGCTGGTCGGTCATAGCTCTCTCTGCAACACTGTACCAGAAACACCTGTACTGTAATTGAAACACTTATGCGAACAATTTAGAACACCTGGCCAATTGACTTTAATGTTTCCTAACGTTTCTTTACTGTATAGTATGAACCCCTCATGTTTTGGAAGTTACTTATACTAGACTTTCGGTACAATGACTCTTGACGATGTTTGTAGAGTGATCGATGACCAGACGGTCTCTTACTCGTCGGCCTACAAGTTCTTCGAAGCTTGCCCTGGAGTAAATATCAAAGCTACGAATACGGACCGTAGTCTATAGTGTGGAAAGCTAATCGCCTGCTTACCCGCTATCACTTTTTGAGGCTTGCGGAAAGTAAGCTGGTGAACCTAAGTACCTACTATTGTAAACTAAAGTACAATATGATGTACTACTGTACTGTAAGTATGTGCTCGGTGAGATTATGTCACGTCTCAAGATCATCGCATGGATCCCGTCCGTCAGTCAGTCAGTCATCCGGGAAGACATCTTCCGTCGTCAAACCATCCCATTCTTTTCATTTCATCCATCAATCAATCAATGACTTTACCATCTCAATTTCTACTCGTGTGATATCTATCCTGTAGTCCGCATACACCGTTGAGAAAAAAACTCCTTCATTGATTAAATCCAATTTTGCCTATTTTCTGTTGCTAATGTAAAAAGTGCACACAGCTCAACAGGACACACCTGCACCCAACTGATACCAGTCCCTCATGCGGGGTACCCCCTCCTAAGTCGTGACGCTTCGTCGCTTCCACATAGGAAAAAGCTTATTACCGAAGGACTACTAGACGAAGAGCGAGCAATAGAGATGTCGATGACCTACATTCTGCATGACAATCCCGATTGATCCAACCAATAACCATCCCGTTTCAGTGAGCCGCACCGGGATCGGACGATCATGCCCTGGTTGTTTGACACCTATTACTGTCAAATACGGTACTCAGTCAAGCTGTGGGTTCCATAGAGCGATTTGCTCCAAACGCCGTTTCTACTTTGAAGTATGAGATGGATTTGTGTTTCGGGCTGTAGTATGCGCCGTGCATGGTTGATTTGGCGAGATGAGGGCTGAACGGGAACGGCTTCGGCTCGTTGCGTAACTTACCCCCTCGTCTCCTCTTTGCTACTGTAATGGTATGGGTATGGGTATTATACCAGTTCATTTCTGCACGGGGAGTTGAGACCGTTAGGTCGGACTGGTATAAGAGGACTTGTTTCCCCGGTTTGGTTTGCATCTACTTTGTCTTGTCAGTACCAACTGTCATGTTTTGAGCTCGAGTTCATGTCCTTCGTTAGTCCCTAGTGGATCTTTACAGTCTCTCTTCAAAATGATGTACCATTCTTTAGTTCTCGCGTCGTCTGTTTTTGCGGCTGCTGTTGTTTGCTCGTCTACGTCGTCTACGTCTACACCACTTCATGCGAGACAGGAGGATAAATGTACCGTCACGCAATTCGAACAAATCCCCGAGGCCGTGAACTCATGTACGGATATCAAATTACGAGATATCGCCGCGCCGACGAATAGTACTATCGATTTGACCAAGTTGAAGGATAATGCAAAGGTCACGTTTCAAGGGACTACTACGTTTGCTTTCACGAATAGTAGCACCTTTCAACCGATTGTTATTAGTGGCAAGAGTGTCCATATTACTTGTGATCCGGGAGCGGTGCTGAATGGAACGGGTGAGATTTATTGGGATGGAATTGGTTCGAATGGTGGTGTGCCTAAGTAAGTTTCACTTGCACTTCATTATTCTTTTATAACTACCTAGGTGGCTAATATATGGAAAGACCAAATAACTTCATCACCATCAAAAATATGACTGACAATTCCGAATTCTGCGATTGTACCATCGTCGACTGGCCCGCTCATCTCTTCTCCATCGCCAGTTCCTCAGATGTCGTCTTCAGTAATCTGATCCTCGATAATCGAAATGGTGACGCCCCCAATGAACGAAGTAATGGGAAGCCTGCGGGCCATAACTCGGATGGCTTCGGTGTCAAAACAAGCACGAATATATTGATCAAGAATAGTAGAGTTTTTAACCAGGATGATTGTGTGGCTATCACGAGCGGGACGAATATTACCGTTGATGGAGTAATTTGTTTTGGTGGTCACGGTTTGAGTATTGGATCCGTGGGAGGAAAGGGTTCTAACGAAGTTTCTAATGTCCTCGTAAGTCTATCCATCACATCCCCTATTAGGTAACCTCCTAACACAAAAACAAAGTTCCAAAACTCCATAGTCGCCAATTCCGAAAATGGCGCCCGGATAAAATCCAACTTCAATACCACAGGTTCCATCTCGAATATCACATACTCCAACATCATCCTCTCCGAAATCACCGCCTTTGGCATCGTCGTCCAGCAAGATTACTTAAACGGTGGTCCCACAGGCAACCCCAGTAACGGGGTGAAGATCGAAAATATCCTGTTCAAGGATGTTGTGGGTACGGCGACGGCTAAGGGCGCCAATTATAAGATTTTGTGTGGAGATGGGAGTTGTTCAAATATTGCCTTTGACAATGTGAGGGTTACGGGTGGTGGGAAACCAAGCAAGTGTAATTTCCCGAAGACGGGGTGTCCTAATTGAGGGCCCTTTGGAGTGGAATGGTGATATGAGGGGATGGAAAACAGGACATTCTCTCTTGGACTTTTTTGTTTATTGCAGTCATGTTTATATTTTGATCTTTTTTGGAGGGATTTTCAGGTGGAGACCGACTTTCTATACTTTTTTGGTGCTGGTAAACCTTAACTCTCTTTTACACCTAATTACCTATAAAGTATTATTACTTTCCTTCGGATTTATCCTTATTCTTCTTCTTCTTCTCTTCTCTTTTGAATATATAAGTGTATATTTCTGGTCTGGTGAATTTAGCTCACTACTTAAGTTAGCGAGCTACAGCTTTTGATAGCTGAAGGCATGTCTTCAGCCAGATAGGTGTTCAGGAGGTATATACCTGATATTCACTGGTTGCAGATATCCATGACACAATGGTGAATCATCGTTGTACTTAGTATAACAGTAGTACAGGTATCTAAGCGAAACCTGCTCAATCGATATCTTGTACTATTCACCTGGTATTTCTCCGAAGAGTATAAGTGCAATGAAATTTCTTACTGAAGCGTGTTGAGATGATTTAACGTAGGGAAACTTCATATGTTTGCTACTGCCTCAAAACCTCGTGGCCGAGTCTAGGATAAACATGTGACTTAACATAGACTTTTGTATGCTCCAAAGAAGCAATGGGGTTTCTCCCATGCATCAAAGATAGAATACCTAGAATTCAATCTTTTCGTGTCATGTCAAGGTCTGGAAGATGAAACTTGCAGAGGCAAGGATGTTGCCAGAGCAGACGTTTCTAGGTTGATCACGTGAGCTATAGAGAAGCGTAGGTAACTCCGCTTTATTGATATCATGCACACCAATGTACCAACACTCACTTCAGAACTTTTCCTGAAATATGGCGACAAATCATATTCCTCCGCGCGCCATCGGCCCATTGCGCCTCGATATGCGTGACTGGTTTGTAGACAAGATACTCGACAAGATCCAGCAAAGTCCCGGCGAAGTGCCGCCTTCTCTTCGACTGGTCTTAACGAAAGAAGATGTGTTAAGCACCTGGAACATCATTGAAAAGTATCAGGAAAATGGTCCTCAGAAACAGAGCAGCTGGGATATAGGTAAAGCTGTCTGGGAACACTACTGTAAGGAAACAAACGTGTCGAATCGCACAGTTCAACTACCTCGACGTATTCCTCGATTATTTGGCTAATGCGTCATTTTAGTTGGGAATGGCGACCCATCTCCCCAAAACCAGCCAGTTTGTTCAACAGCTTCAACTGCAAACAGGAAAAGAACTTTCTCCCAGGCAGAAGAGGCAAGCGAAAATATAGCTACACGAGCTTTTATGAAGAAGATGAGACATGATCTCAAATCATCAAAACTGGCTATAGGTTTCAGTGACGAAGCTATGAAAATCTTACAGTACATCCACAAAGAGGTTCAGGAAAACCCTCAAGCCGTCAGACAGAATAATACTGGGGAATATTGGCAATGTGTTCGACATAAATGGAATGCCGCTTTGAGGAAGATCGAATTAGAATTCCCACAACGCTCCCACAAGTGGAAAACCTGGTCCGCAGGTCGAAGTTGCTGGGAGTACTATTGTAAGTAGTGCTGTGTTGTTTGTTATTACGCATTCATACACCCTTATATTCTTTCACATTTTCTATGTTAACCACTCCTTGTGGCATTGTGGGTTGTTTACTTTAGCTGACTTTTATAATAAGTTGGAGAAAGTAGACCGTTCTTCGTCATGGAGCCATCAAAGGACCCCACGAAAGCAAAACCGACCACAAAGTCAGCAGCTTACGAAAATCCTGCTATACATTCTGGACCTTCTTGGCTTGGAAAATATTTTTTATGGAAAGAAAGAAATAATATCACAGCACCATCTCAACCTTCGGACTTGGAAGCTCAAACTGAAAATGGTTCTTGCCACGACATTAGTGTTTCTTCAAATGTTATGGGTCGTATAGAAAACAGACCCGAGGAATCTTTGCAGAAATACAAAAAGAAGCAGAAAATTAATGGTGTCGAGGTTTCACTGATAGAGAACAATAGTTTAAATCTTGACCAATACGCAGGGTTCAAAGATAGCCTCCAGAGCGTCGCCCACCTTTCATTGAAGGCTCAGAAACAGAAGGTTGATCAAAAGAATGGCGCTAAACATTTCAAGAACAAACCAAATGTCGTCGGGAATAATGAAGAACGGAGCGATCAGGTCCCCAAGGAAGTCAAGGCGAAATCCCAATCCGCAACTCAACCACGAAAAAACTCACAATTCACCAATATGCCTTCTCCGACCCAGCATTCGACCCCTATTAATTCCTCAAAAGCATCGAAGCCCGCTGCAAATTTACCAGCTCCTGGTATCCGAGACGGAAAAAAGGCTGGAAAATCAGTCAGCTTCGCACTTAAAACTTCGAATACAACACTTCAAACAAACACCCCCACTATCCCACGAGCAAATAAGCAAACTACCACACGAACCATGATTAATCCATTGTCCGACACTACAACACATACTAACAGCCAAACAAAGGCCCCAACCAAGTCTATTTCCATACACCCACTTCATCACAAGCCATCTCTTGACCCGAGTGGTAACGTTGAGATGACTAAACCTGAGCCGGAAAATCTTACACAAGATTCACATATCCACCCAAGTAGGCGAACACTGATGGAAACAAAAGTACCAAAGAAGTTGAAAAAGGAATATGCCAGAGCTGAGAAGCTATTCTGGCTTGATCTTGAGGCTTCTCTTGGTGTTAACCAATAAACTGAGGTGCTATATATTCCATCGCGTAGGACTCGGTATCCCAACCAAGGAGAATCAGCCGAAGAAGAAAACTAGGGAATGAAAAGATATTTGGGTCCGAACTACACAAGTGGCTATAAAGAATTTGTGTCTTCAACAGACCTGGGCACGATATTATCGATATAACATCGGGGGGTCGACGATCGATAACCGTATCAGAAATATTTTAACGATAATATATCGTATTCTTAGCGATAAACGATATAACATCGGTAATCGTGGAAAACAGTAAATCCGAACCCGGACTGATAAGCGTATCTGATTCTATAACCTACTAGTAATACTACTCTAGGTTTTGTTATATAAATATCGGTCACGTTTTTATCATGTAACTATAACTTTTCAATTTAAGATACTTAGAGCGACTATATCTATAAATAGTACTCTTCTATATAATGTCTTTTTACTTCTACTTATCATTGTAGTTTTGTTGTAGATTTCACCGGATTTTACTACCTAGTCTATATAGGTACTTTCCTAGAGTCACGTGGAGACTATAGGTACAAATTCCGGGTATTACTTAGATATCGTCACTTTTTAAACGATAATAATCGTATCGGCGCCCAGGTCTGGTCTTCAACGATGATAAGGGGATAATGTAAGAAGCTATCCTTTTGAAGGACAGGGGATATGTATCCGGGACCAGAACCTAATGTTGTATGTACTTTGTGTACTAAGATATAGCTAGACAATCATCAGAGTAAGATAGCCTAGATTACTTGCTATATTCAAAGCCTCTCTCATAAACAAAGCTATCGCGTAACACTAAACCCATTTGCACACATTTACGAAAGAAATGCAACTCAATTCGTCATTCAAAATATGAGAAATATGTATGCAACTAGAGCCACTATCCCAGCTCTCATCTAAATTGTGACCATGTAACCTCCCACAGGCTATAGCGAATACTAGTAAAATCCCAATATCCACCGCTATGCAATAAAAGCCAGCTTTTACGAAGAATACCACCCCACGATCCAAAACTCCCATGGTATGTACAGTACGTATGTACAGTGTATCCATCCACCCCACCATCCACGCCGATTACTTACACCGAAACTACCCCACCACCCCACCACCCCACCGTCCCACTACCCCACCTCACTTCCTCCTCCCCTCCCCCCACTTCCCCCTCGCAATCTTAAGCAACACATACGCCAAAACCCGATAAACAACCGTACAAACCCCCAAATACAAAACATTCAACCCAGGATTCGTGCCTAGACGATACAACTCCAGAACCTGCCCTCCATTCTCGATCGCACACCGACCATCAGGCAGTCTCTGCATTTCCGAACAGGTGAAATGGATATCGCGCAGGGAGTACGGAGCGAGATTACGGATCGCGTAGCCGAGGGGAGAGAGGTAGTTCATGTTGTATAGGAAGCGCGGCATGGAGATGGAGAGCACGCCCGACATGACTTGAGCGATGGAGAGGAAGAGGGAGGTTATGTTTATTGCGAAGCCGGTATGGGCGAATATTGTGTTGAACTGTGCGCCGTTCGTTAGTCAGTGAATTCAATAGGAGACTCGAGATGGGGATTGGATATTGAAATAAGCGAGGTTTGGAAAGGGGGGATAAGACAAGATAGGACGTACCATTATACCGAGACTTTCGCCACAGGAGACGATACAGAAGCAGTTGAAGAAGCAGATGAAGAACATTAGTACTGTTCTTGGAAGACCCGATGCTAGACAAGTTAGTACGGCGACTACCAAAGAAGTCCCGATTTCGAAGGGGACTTCTAGTGTTAGGTATTGCAGGAAGAAGGCTTCGACTCCGTATGTTCCGTCGTCGTTTTCGCGGTAAAAGACGTCTTTTTCGGTTGGATAGACGGCGACATTTTGGAGCATCCCAACGAAGTAGAAAGCGCAAAATTCCTGGATGAATCCTGTTCGTGTTTGTACAGATGCGTAATCGTTCTTCAGTGGAGCAAAAAAGAGCGCAAGAATTATGGCCAGACCGAGAACTTGCGTTGTTCTGGCAATTAAAAGGGGAGGTTGTCTCCTGAAATTTATCGAAGCGCGGTGCACAAGAATTGGGTATGCGGAGAAGAAGGAAGAGGGCTTTCGGATCAAAGCACCGAGTTCGGCTGGTGTAGAAATAGTAGCTGGTCGAACAGAGGTATGGAACTTTCCATTCGTCCAAGTAGAGATAAGATCTTGAACCTTCAATCGGCTAGCCTCCTCGCGCGAGGAATGTTGTAAATCGACAGTAATCAGATCCAGAGCAAAATCTGCAGGATTGGTGGTCGTTGGGCAAACGAACCCTTGATTTGCAAAATGAGGTAGCATTTTACTGGCTTCTCCGGAATAGACAACGGATCCGCCTCTCGCGAGAAGAAGAACGTTACCAAATTGCTGGAATAAATCTGAGCGGGCTTGATGGATTGTGAGAATGAGAGTACGGCCTTCAGTTGCAAGACCTCCTAATACGTCCATGATTGAAGATGCAGTGAACGCATCTAAACCACTCGTTGGCTCGTCGAGGAGGAGAACACGCGGATCGGTCAGAATCTGTACAGCGATTGAGACACGCCGTTTCTCTCCTCCTGAGATTCCTTTAATCATCTCGGATCCTATCAAATTATCCGCGCAATCTTTCAGACCCAGCTTCATGAGGACTTCCTCCGCGCGTTGATTCTTTTGCTCTTTTGTCATGAAAGACGGCAGTCGAAGTCCTGCCGAAAACCGGAGAGTTTCACGAACTGTAAGAGATGGTAATAATGCATCATCGTCTTGGCACACATAAGAGCAGACAGATCTGACAACTGAATCAGAAGGTATGGCGGAATTGAAGGTCATATCACCAGAGTGGAGATAATGAGTATTGATATTGTTGTGGATTCGGAGTGCCATGGAGTTCAAAAGACTCGTTTTTCCTGATCCAGATGGTCCCATGATGGCATTAAGAGTCCCCGATCGAAATTGGGCAGTGATAGGATGAAGTATGGTCTTTGTCGCAAGCTTTTGAGCCCAAATGGTTCTCCTGTCAACTGCCAGACCAAATTTATCAAGCCCAATATCGACTGTTCTAGTCTCCTCGACAGATCTAACGGACATTTTCTCTTTTCCTGCAGACAGATCTTCCTCTGTATGGCGAGCTTTTGCAATGCTCATTTCGACTTTCAAGAATCGAAGACCAATCCAAGCGGTGGTATAGAACATGATGACATAGGCGAGCAGAATGATGATTGGCCTTATAATCCAGTTACGTGGGAATGCCAGCGAGTCCACGATAAAAGCACCAGTGTATTGGGCACAAGCTGGATTGTTTCCCCCACCTGGAAGCGGGCAGTCGTAGAATTGGCCACCAAATTCGTTGGCGACCAAAGCCCCAAAAGCGTAGAAAACGTAGGCAATCCATTTGGTCCACCTCACATACACCGGTATAGAGTTTGCTTGAACGAAGAAACCACAAGCCATAGATTGTACCGTGTAGCCCAAATTAGCGATTAAAGAAGCGCCAGCAAAGTTTCGTGACGCCGCAACACAGGCCATTGCGTAAGTGACAGCAATGAATTGGCACAAAAGAACGACGGAAAAGAATGTAAAAAACGTCGAGGCCTCAGCTCTGAATCCGGCCATATAGTAAAATATAATAGCGTAAAGTAAAGGTACAGGAAGATCTTCGGTGAATAACCTCGCTAATCGTCTGCTTAACATGAAAGGGATGACATCCACGACGTTCTCGTTGTATTCCCGATCAAAAAGAGGTATGTCAATTGTTAGCCTGTAAGTCTCGAACATGAGAATGAGGTATCCCTGAAGTGCTGCAGCATTATAAAGTGCTCCTTCACGACTTCGAATCCCAGATAAATCTCGAGGCAGGCTGTAGAAAACCCATCCTGTAACAACCGCCATACCGATTGCTTCCAGTAAAGAACCAGTCATACCGAGAGGATCTCTCCATGTTACCAGAAAAGTACGAGAAGTTAGGACCATGGTCTGTCTTATGAATGGCGAATGTGATGGCACTTTGAACGTGCCAATTGTGGTCTGATTGGGTAGTGGTTGTATAGCGGGTGGTCCTTTTTCCGGCGCACTATAAATATTTTCGCTTTCCAATTGCCAGGCACTTTTCAGTCTATCAACCCTCTGTGTTGAGGATGCTTCAAGTTCAGGAGTCCGGTTATCTACAGCTGCAATGTCTATCAAGAATTCGGCTGGGTTGACAAACTCAGGCAGCTCCATATCAAGCTTCTTAAACCACGGCAAACAACCAGCAGCCTTTCCAGAATAGACAGGGCTTCCTCTAGTAAGGAGAACCAACCCGTCGAACATGCCCCATATCTCAGATCTTGGCTGATGTATCGTAGTTACAATAGTCCTCCCTCTTCCAGCCAGGTGCTTTAGGGTTCTAACAAGTTGGAATGCGCTCGTTGCATCCAAACCAGTTGTCGGTTCGTCCAAAAACAAAACACTAGGGTTACTCAAAAGCTGTACACCAATACTCGTACGTCTCTTCTCACCACCTGAACAACCTTTGTGCTGATGATTTCCGATCCTTGTATCTGCACATTCTTTTAGACCTAGTTCAAGAATGACTTCCTCCACCACCTTGCGACGCTCTTCTTGTGTTGTGGGCGGTGGTAATCGCAGATCTGCAGAGTATTGAAGGGTTTCTCGAACAGTGAGGGTCGGTAATAATACATCCTGTTGCATCACATATGCTGCTCGTATACTCCTTACTCCCGAAACTCCATTGAAAGTTGTAGTCCCTTGAATTGTGATGCGACCACTCGTCATGCGCTCAGCCATTGTATTCAGCATCGTAGTTTTCCCGGATCCACTCCCACCGATTATTGCGGTCAAAGTCCCTGCAGCCATTGAAGCTGAAACCGAGTGTAGAATCTTCTTCCTTTCCGCCGGTGCCTCGCCATCTTGATTTCGCTTTCGTCTTCCCAATCCCAACTTTGCCAATGGAGAACCAAAAGTCGAAATATCCACATCAACTGCTAAATTCCGCACATGTATGTGCACTGGTTCTACCTCGGAAAGGGATAGGTGGTTGCTAGCAGCAGTGGATGGCTGCTGTCGCAAAGCATTGGGAGGATCGTTTTCTGTCGATGCGGTTTCTGAATCTCTCGACGAATTATATATGTTGTGTTTGTTTCCCCCCGAGACCTGTTCCCCTCCCTCCGTAGGATCTCCCATAATTATTTCTCTTGAAGAAACCTTCGGAAACTTGATTCCTTATCGTTTATCTGCAGCCTCGGGTGGCGTTCACAGCAAGTTTTGCACCTAGGTATCGGATGGAAACAATTAAGACAGCCTGAAGGTACGGCAGTCGCTCAATTGGCGATAATTTCAAATTGGTGGATGAGAGTAGGAATCGTACAAGGGGATTTGGCCTCTATCCGGATTTCTGATGATTTATCGAAAGGCTGGAGTGAATACGCCGCAAATAGCGGAAGTACAAAGGTCATCAGGGTATAAAGGAAGAAGGTTCAATCGTACAGCAAGCAGGCCATGACACGGAACAAATTGTCCATCCCAACGAAGCTACGTCGAAGGGGGAAATAAAAGGGATGAGGAGGAATGTGACGCTATACCTGGCATACTACTCGAGTACCGAGTTTGATGGGGGATTTTCCGTAATGCCATATGCGCATCATTTGCCATTTTCAGTACTCGAGTAGTGTACTCCGTACATGGGAAAGACCTCGGTGAAGTGCCCCACCACTTGCTAAGTAACGCCACTACTGTGAGCAGCACCTGATTGATAGTGGAGCATGTTACCTAAGTAATGTCCCGATATTATTTCAGCATAAAACACACAAAAGGCACCACTCACAACCACTCGGAGATATTTAACAACTGTTCGTGCAGGAAAATCAGGAAAATCAACCACTGAGAAGTCAATGTATACGGGGGCTGGATCCACCCGGTCCGGCTCGGTTAGATGTACAAGGGCCCCACGATTCGCAAACTCAACCCAAATAGAATGGATCGTCCGTAGAATGAATATTGCGGGTACGGACTCCGGAGGCATGATAAGCTTATACTCAAGTAGGTGTAGCGAGGAGGTCGCTTCGCAAGCGAAGCGAGATCAAACAGAAAGAAGCTCTGGAACTCTGCGGGGAAGAAGGACGCCAAAGCTGGGGTGGGCGGCTGGGCACAGGCCGTCATCTGAAATCTGCATTTGATGGTGGAATAAGGTATACATTTCGAGAGTAAAAAGGCCTGAAAAACATGTATCAAAGATTCTTCATCGGTTTCCCCGAAGGCAAATGACGGCCTGACAGTTCTTGTAACTTTCTAACTGAAGATTGTGGTTCTATGCGTAGCTGCGTCTTTTTATTTCTCCGGAGAAAGGGAGACCCGGATTGTCGGATTTTCGGATGAACGTTGCATACACCCGACATCCCTATATTTCAAACACCGCATTCTCGATCATGACTGGCTTCCAAAAAGAAATCATGTAAAGCCACTGGAATATTTCTCGGGAACATTACTAAAAAAAGAAACGCCTCGCGAAACCCTTTGGGTTAGTATCTTCCTTCTAGCACGGCCTAGAACACCCAGATGAGGCTAGCGAGGAGTTCCTTTTCTAACTCCGAAGAGCTGAACTTCAGCAAGCGAACCTTTTGTCGATATGATTGGATAGAAAGGAAATATTAGAAAAGGATAAAAATGATAAAAATGATACAATGCTAAGAATGATGTGGGAAATTGTGAATACAGTATCAAGACGCCTTCCCTTCTCCTGCACTTCTGGAGAAATGAAAACAACCCCTACTGGTTATTCGAGCCTTCGGAACCAATGAACCCCCAGGACATCGCAATCCTTCCTATACTTCCAGGCGATAAATAAAAAGGATTTGTACACTTCTTGGTTCATCCCTATAGTCGCCTAAACCGATCCCTTGCTGATGAACGCCTCGATCGATTCGGCAGCTCCTGTTCTGATGGCCTTATCAAAACGAAATTCTAACTCTGTTATATGTTTACTTATAGGATCATAGCACTTGTGGGTGCATGAAAGTCGGCCTATGTCATCCTTGAGATACTTTATATTAGCAAGACTCGGATCATATCTGGCGACAATTAGTGTCGAAATTTCACGGTGCCCCAAGTTTACTGCTACCTTGAGAGGCGTACTTTTCAAATCGTCGCTCACGAAAGGGTCAGCGCCAGCTTCAAGTAGTAGTGAAACGGCATCTTTGTGGCCATTATCGACCGCTAACATGAGCGCAGTCTCTCCTTCTAATCGCGATTTGTTGTTTATGCAAACTTTACCTCCATGGTAAAGTAAAGTTTTGACATTTTCACCAATTCCTCTCCATGCAGCGTAGCTAAGTGGTGTTCGGCTGTCATGGTCTTCTAGTAGGTTTAGTATCCCTTTTTTTCATAGAGAAATTCTGTCAAGGCCGTATTGCCCTCGGCTGCCCAAGATAATAGAGTTCTCCCAGTAGTATCTTGAGAGTTGAGACGGAACTTGGGCTTTGGGTGTTTTAGAAGGCACCCAAGCATCCGGGGATTAGTTGAATCTAATGACTTGTCGAATTATCGCTGAAAAGCATATCTTCCAATCCCTGAATCTCCGGGATCTCCAACAAGCTGTATTACTCTTTAGGGTAGCCTTCTTCTTTTGCAAGCTGTAATCCGGTCCATGCGTGGGAGAGAACTTCTCGTTCATCCAGATATGGATCTTCGACAGGATCAAGCAGGCGAACTAGACCGTGGATTCCAAACGAGGGTATATAACAGTATTTGTGTATAATTTCATCTTCACAAAGGTCATCAATCATATTGAGTACTGCTCTCCTGTGTGTCGGGCAGATTCACTAAGATCAAGTCACCTACATAGCCAACCAACCACCACAACCACCACAACCACCACACAACCAGCTTTCCCTAGAATCTCCAATCAAAAAAATATATATATACCAAAAGTTAAAATGGCAAAACTCTAGAATGGCGCTTTGGGGCTAGAGAAATCCACCTTCGTAGGCAGTGGATTTTTTCCGATTGAGGGAACAGCTCCGTGTGCTTGTCGCATATGGGATAAAATCACATTATACACTCATGCTGACCTGACTAGGCGTATAGTATTAGGTTTTCGATGACCAGACGTGTTATTTGAGGTTTTCAATATAATTTGAGGAGTTGTGGGGCTTGTGGAGTGGGCGAGGGGGTTTATCGGAAGAGCTTCGGTTTAGGATCGTAGCTTTGGTCTACTAAAGACTCCTAGTCTGTCTCTTCACTCTTATAGGAGACTATCTGCATGAAATGCCCTTGAAATACCAGACACCCCCCTAAGGTCAATCTTCTGCCGAAAAGCAGGAGATGTTCGTTATAAATAGATTTATACAGAAACTCTCTCGTTTCTCCATCCGTATATCCAATGCCCCCGAATATAGACAATATCCAAGTCTTGACTAGGCTAAGGCCCGAAAGTGAGTAGTGCCACCACAATTCGTCTTCTCTAGGGAAAACGGATATATCAACACCCGGATCCTTTTTGGCAGCGCAGAGAGCAGAAATGACGCAAGATTAAGCTTCGTCTTTTGATCCAAGTCCGCTTTCTTCGAAGATCTTCACAAATAAATCCACTTGTGTATTGGAAATTTGGAAACTCGTTCTATAAGTAATACTTTCATAGCAAGCTGTCTCGCCTCCAATCTCGTCAACCATACCTTGCAGGACAGTCCTCAGAAATTCTAAAAAGAGGTCCTGCGTGCAAAGTGTAACTGGAGATTGAGTTGTTGGTATAGCCAAGGGAAGATATGCTATAGCCGAGCGTTGAACCCATATAGCCCCTCGTTGTCTAGAAAGTCGTTACCTGGTGAAGGAAGAATTTGTGTTTCGTCAAGCTGAATCCAAATTTCAAATTTAGCTCTACCTCTCTTTCTCGCTCTCGCTGTCAAAATTGGCAAGAACTCGATAAGAGCGACGGCCATGCTGTTGACAACACCACGACCCTAACCCAATCAATGCTTCTAATTCCTCGACCCGAGTTGTCCAAGGCGTAAAATGCCCACTGGACATATCTCTTCGGAAAATATTCACCACGATAGGGGCCTCAGTGGAAAGCTCAACATGAGTGCTCCCACCCGTGGGGAGGCCACATCTATCATGATTTCGGTCTATTTGTAGCGGCCGCCGGCCGCCGGCCGTCTGAACAAAGTCTGGTAATATTTGTCTGCCCAACGACTATATAGCTTGAGCCCAGAGTCCGAAGGGCTATAAATTAGTCTCATAACTTCTTCTATGGCTCGTTTGAGTTTGAAAGAGGAGCTTCGGACCTCAAATTCTCCCCAGTTGATTATTGGAGTCGCAAAGGCTGATGTAAGGCTCGCAAGACTCTTCCTATCTTCATATATACTGGTCGACCTGGTTGAACATACTGTTGTGGTGGGGACCGTGGTGGCGTGTTCACAATTCTCTTCTTCGGTCCTGACTTCAACCTTAGAAATTTGAAGATGTACACATATCCTAAATTCTTCATTTTTCTCCAACCGCCTTGGGTAGTCGGGTGTCTTCATAAGAAAGGCTAAGTAGTCTAGTTCGTGGCCATTGATTCTCTTCCGTACTCGTGATGCAACCAAATTGCTGTTCGAGCTTAATCGTTGGGTTCGGAGAGAGGCCCTCAAGAATGACATTGTGATTGTGACTGCAAGTTGAGTCAAAGCAATAGCAGGGTGCAGATATCTGAGCCCGACAAATTGCATGACAAAACTGAGAACTGTGACTGTGACTGCGAACTGGAGCAAGTTAGATTTTGCCGAATTCTAGTTTTGAAAAGCACTGTTGTTCCTTCGCGATCTCAAATATTCCTGCTTACTTGGATGCTTTCCAATAAAGGCACCGAAAACTTGGTCTCCAACTTTCTGGTTCCCCTTTTGGACCCAATAGATAACCCCATGTCTTCTGAGTCGTTTGTAGAGGTGAGCGCATTGGGAGTTATGGGAATTTCGATTCGTACCGATAAACACTTAGAGCGCCAAAGACCAGAACACCTAGAAGGTTAGAGATAGAGAGAGACTCGGTTGACTGGAAAAGATATACCTGATTGCAATAACAACCCCAGAAAAGCTGTGGCTCAAAACCAGCCCTCCTGGCGCCTTTTGATGCCAATATTCAAAGACAAGTTTGGATTTGCTGCTATGTCTCTGTCGTCCGCCATATCATCATGGGAGGCGCTCCACTCGTTCTTTCCCTGTTCAACTGTTCCAAATCTACATGATCGGCGATATATTTTGTCTTTTTGAGCCCCCACGCACCTCTGTCGACCAATGAGTCGTCCATTAGTTGGACACGTCTCCGCGTCCGTGAAACAACTTCCAGAATACCTGGTTTTCCAAAGACCCTCGCGATTCCATCTTGGCTCCAAAGCTCAGCAGTGGTATCAGAGGTACAAGAGAGAAGTCCCAGCTCTGCAACGCCAGGGCTTTCTTGCGCTCTTCCGATGAATGCTTTCATGGATGGTCCGCCAGCTACACGAATTGCCGAAACAACTGCTGTCAAAATGCCTAGTGGGCCCATAGCGAAGATGATGTTATCCCATATATGGTAAGAGATTCGCTTAGCCATTGTTTTGTGACTTGCTCGCCAAATAGTGCGATAATTGGTGCCTAACGCATTTTAGCATCAACCATTTGGAAGCTTACGAGCTCATACCAGATCTGTGGATAGGTTGTTCACAAAGTCATCCCAGCTTCCTGTATCCACACTAGAAGCGAGACCAAGAATAACACACGCAGTGGCTAGAATATTGACTCGAACCATGCTGCCATAAACTTTTGAAGAGTTGAGCAAAGTTTGTAAACTTCCTAAGATTGAGACTGAGCTTTACGCTCTGTCGTTGAATTTAATACGCTCGTGGCAAAAATACGGAACTGACTTGTTCGGATATCGCCAACACCCTCACGTCATAGTAATTAATCCTCACGCAACTATAAGTATTTACTTGTCTTCTACAAGGTGCTTCTCGGCCAGCCACCCCGAGCCACCCTTTCGCTAGGAATCCGCCCGGCGTAAAAATACAACAACAACAACAACAACCCCGAGCCACCCTACTTTCCCTGCCTAGGTACTGTCGTCCTTACCCTTGCCCGCCTACACCTTACTGTCGTATCTACCTGTACCTAGCTACTATATCCCTATTCCTTTCGCTGTTCTAGGTTGCTATTATTATCGTAGGTAGGTAGTATGTATAAATAAAGAAGGCTAGGACTTACTTCGAAGTAGGAGGTTAGGAAAGAAGACAGGGGTGTTCCCGTGATTCTAGCTCTATTAGGAAAGGCTTCCGTACTAGCGCTCCTGTCTTAGCGAGAACAAGAAAATATCGCGACTACGTATTCTACTTCTCTCTCTCTGTCTCTCTATTTCCACTCATTTATAGTAATAATAAGGCGCAAGCGACACGAAAGCAAGCGTGGTGTGCGATAGCTAGAGAGAGCGGGATGGGGGGGGGGGGAAGGGGGGGTGTAATAGTTAGCGAGGCTATATATCTAGGGGGCAGGCTGACAGCGAGGGTGGCTAGGACAGTTCTCTGTGTCAAACAGTACTAATAAAAGTTGTAGTCGTAGGATATAAGGATTAATTGTTAAGGATTAATTTCTATGGCCTTAAGAAGTGGTGGCGATATCCGATCAAGTCCGTTCCGTACAAAAATGAGCTTTGAACGGTTTTAAGGATGACAACTGTTAGTATGTGGCGCTAATATTTGTGTCTGTACGTCATGAAATTTCTTGATCACGGATCACCTATTTACGGAACGGACATGGGCGGAAGGGGCACAGGCTCACAAACTTCTTAATATTTAATTATAAATCAGCCACTTATAAAGGGCGTGGACAATGACCGGCAAAACCCCTACCTGGTTAATAGTACAATTCGGCCCCATTTTTTAGCGAAATCAGCGAATCAGAGACACTAATTTAGGCATTATAGAGTTTGGTCACATATGATCTATGTAACAAGGGTAACTCTTAGCTGTCCACCCTCTTTACAAATCTTTGTACTTACCTATTGAAAAATGAGGAAGTACAACCAACACTGCTAGCTGTGCTAACGTATAAAAATGGAATTTCTCAATCACTCAGCTGGAAAGTCATTGTGATCTCCGATTCTCCACAAATCCAGCCCCTCCCGAAGATCAACTTGGCTTCAGCCTCTCCAGCACATCACTACCTTGGCATTCAACATCCACCCAAAAAAAGTACGCACATCATTGTACATTGGCCGATATATCATATGTTACAAGGACTTTGAGGAATTCGGGATTCCGAAGTATATGTACAACGAGAGCCCAATCATGCAGCCAGCTTCCCCACGTGGGTAGCCCGACGTTTGCGGCAAACTCCAAAGATAGTAGCCTTTTTCGGAAACCCCCACTTCATTCCAAGGCTTAACACAGGGATATGTATGTCCGTCATCCCGCCTAATAAAAGTTCCGATCCAGATTCACAAACGCGATCTTTAAAAACGACGACCACACAACACATATCGCAAGCGCCAAGCGAGATAGCAAAACCCAATTCAGTTTACGTTTGGACAGAAGTGGACGAGCACATATTCACGAGAATTGTACCGCACTATAATCTTTTAGCATATATATACTTTTTGAGGTAGGAGCTTAAGTAATTAATTCTCAACAAAAAACCCCGGTGGACTTACTCCCGACAACCATGTGCTAGTTGCATGTAGGTACGTGTAAACCTATCACACATACATAAATACGGTCTCACCTGCGCTGCGCAAAAAAGCCAAGTAGTCTTCTCAGCAGCCAAGGTACTTGGTGTTCATCACTTCCTCTCTTATATTCATTATCCGGCGGGGACATTCTTGGATACCGGAAGAAGAAGAAGGCTTGTCTTAGGTAATTGGGGATAGGCGTCTTGGTAGTCGCTAGGGCCGGAGTCATTATTTGGACTACTTCTTAGTTCCCGGTAGTGGAAGGAGGCAAGGGGCCGTTGGCGTGAGGCTTAGAATGGAGTGGGTGGGTTGGTGACGTGCAGGCTGGCTTACTGCTTATCAGATTTTGAATCTCGGGAAAGTAGAGCATTGTAGATCTGGAATGTTTCACAGGACGGGATGGAGATACTGTAACGCTGCAAGGAAAGTCAAAGAAAAAGGGATAAATGGGGAAAGTAACGGACATACTCCAGATCCAAGAAATGGGGTCGTGGCGGCTAAATCCGACCCGCTGTTTATCGAGACCACTTTTAATATTAAGGATTGCATATCAACGATAAGCAGTTACGTATTACACGTGGAACGAAGAATATTTCACGGTATTGTAACTGAATCTGTGATTCAGCCTAATAATCTTGGGCACAAAATTCCAAGGCCATGCCTGTGGGTTCTAGGTTTCGAGAAGTTGCACAACATGATTGCAGTGCATATGCTGATACTGGCCACTGAGTAATAATATCGAATGTCATGGAAGCATCGGGTAATTGGGCGTCATCCCACAAGCGAGCTTCGAAGTCATCCACAAACGTTGTTGTATGTTTTTATTTATTTTAGCTATGTACTGTCTAAATCCGATGTACCATAAGCGCATTTATAAACCATGTGAAAATCCATCAATTAACAAGAATTAAAAGAAGAATCAAATTGTTGTGAGCTAAAGAAAAGGTCCCACTGGGACTTTGTCGTTAAAGAAGATTTTTAAAATTTGAATAACCCAAATCCACCCTTTCATCCTTTGACGCTCAGCACTTGAGCAAGGAGAGGGTATAAAAGCAGAACGTTTTCGGCGTAAACTCGTGTCGCATAAGTCGCATTGATACTGTCAAGGAAATTCGTTATATTTGTCGCTCCTGGTATCTAAGTTCGCAGAACTTCAATGTCTGATACCGCGCCATGAGGCGAGTAGATTTTAAGCGGTCTGTGTTTTTTTGAGTGCCAGGGTTTCACTGCTTCCAGGTTGAGGCGCTGCTGTGTCGTCCTCTTTTGTTGACAATACCACTACGGATGATTCAGGAACAAGAGTCTCACTAGATGAAGATGCGTTAGCCGCCAAAGTATACATGCACATGGGAAAAGTGAGAATTTACGCTCTGCTGATGTGTCTTGTGCCCTGCCCTCCCTTCTTTTCATCCTCATCGTCGCTGCTGTCGGAATCAGAGGCTCCACTTCCACCCCACATATAATGCTCGCGCGCTTTAACCCATGCTCCCTTGAATGTATATTTCAAAATCCAGACCAAGGCAGCAAATACCAGCACTGGGGTTCCCAAAGCGACGCCCCATGGCGGGGTTCCGACTCCACTGAGGACAATCCAAAATTGAAGGATAACACCGACGATGGCGATGAGGCTTCCCACTTGGAGGACTGACCAAAAACCCCAGTATAGTTGTATAAGGTCCTCGCCGTCACAAAACATGATATTGAAAGCAGCGAAGCATTCGAGGATGACGCAGCATAAGGATATCCAAAAACAGAGCATCACGATGCCAAAGTAGCCTTTTCGTTGCTCGTATACGGTGTGTTTGTATTCTGCTGATTGCACTCGTTCTGCTGGCAGTCCCCTTTCTATATCGATAAGCTTGTTGGATCTGATGGAAACTGTTAGACTATTTGAAAAATGGTGATGCAACAGAGGTTGTTGAAGTAGTATCATACCTATGGTGTTGGAAAGAACTGAGGCACATCATGAGAAGAACAATTGTGAATAGCCCCCAAAAGATGCAATTCGCTTGTGTTATGTTGAGGTGTTGCATGAACCTCGCATAGTGATTGCATCTTTCTGGATCTTTTTCGGTAAACCTTCCTGTCATTTTGATGATTGTGAGTTGCAAGTATGATATTCTGCTTCATGAAAGAGAGACGGGGGCAGCTTTATATATGACAAGTTTGGAGAGTATAATAGTAGCTCAACCTTGGAAACTCTGGGTTTAGGAGGTGACATTTGGAATCCCGTGGAGAGTACCGAAGCGTGAGTACCGAAGCGTACTATGCGATACCATGCAAATGCTTGGTATTGCCATGACATGTATCAGACGCCATGGGAGCTACCCACGTAGGGGAGCTAGTGAGGTTAGGAAAATTAGTCTGTACCGAGGCCGAAGGTATTTAGATAAGCACGGCTTCGGTCTGCGTTGATCATCGACCCTCGACACCGACGTGTTTACAATATCCAAGAGACGCTGTGTGATGTGAGGTTGGTAGAAACACTTGAGCTGCCTCATCACGCCTCAGCGCAGGCAGGCCAAGAAAAGCGAACGGGAGTTAGTGTAGAAATCCCCGTGAAGACCCATTTATTGGCGCAGATCTCTCAAGGATGCACCTGTTATCAAAAGTCTTGACTCGTTCTAACATACTGCATATATGCGGTCAACAGAGGAATTTCGCTGAAAGCCAAGACGAAGCGAGGATTGCCAAGGAGGGCGGAGCGGATGCCAAGCTTGGGCCCCCTTCCTTTTGTTTGGGAGTGGATTTGGTTTGGTGCTCATGTCGTCACGATATGGACTATCCTTACTAGTGAGACTGGTCGCCGATCACTCAACAACTCAGACACTTCAAGCATAATAGATGAATGAGCCACTGATTGATGATGAGAACATAGCTAAGAAAGTAAAGATAAAGGACAAGAGTTACTTAGTAAGATGAGAACAGTGTAAGAAAAGCAATTGGGCAAGCACAAGACATAGAAGTCAGATGCGAAGCAAGTGTAACATCAAACCCTCAGGCTTAGCAAGGGAAGTTCCGAACGTCGGGAATCCTAATGTGACCGTAATATCAAATTTCATTCGCTCCTAGATTGGGTACTCAAGCGAGGGAGACTAGACTACTGCTTACAGATGCAACACATCAAGAATTGAATATACTGCAGTGCAGTGTTGAACGGAGGGACTTGAATCCATCCATGTGTCACCGGAATATTGCAGGGTAATCATGAGATGCTGTTCTCCAATTCCTGCCATGATGAGGATAATTGAGACATAGATTGGTTCGGGAAAGAAGACTTGGCTCCACAACGCAATTGGATGCCCGGTCTATACCGACCATACTGACCATACTGACCATACCGACCGTTATTAACTTTGGATCAAGGATTAGAGCCTCCTTGATACCCATGTTCTCGATTGTTTGTGGGGTATCGCCCTGAGCAAACCAGGTTGTTGTTGTCATGTTCAGCAAAATGGAATGTGACAGAAAATGAATGATCTAGACTCCGGATGGAATCGCAAAAGCAAAAAAGTAATCGAGGTCACGAATCTACTTACACACCTAGAAATCGCAATTTTTGTACAGTAAAACAGTCACCGCTGAGTCTTTCTTTACGAGGTGCGAGGTACAAAGTCACGCGACTCCAGGAATCTAGCCTAACTTCAGATTGTAGTAGTCGAGAATGCATGTGAAAGAGATACGATACACTTCCGCCACAAGCGAAAAGGTTGAGGTACAGTAGAAGCAAGGGCAGGCATGGATGCCGATGAAATACATACTGCAAAGACTTAACAGCAATGACCCTGGAACGCTCAACGATTGTGTGCAACCAAGACTTCATGTGTGCAACCAAGACTTCACTTTGAACGCGGAGGGGTACTCCGGCTTCTAGAGCTACTAAATTCTTGATTGTTGAAAATGTTTAGGGAAGGTTTCAATAATGGGTTAGGGGAGCAATGACGCAATTTTTATCCTATCTTCACCTCCCACTCTTCCTGCTCTCCCTCAAAATTCGACCTCTACGATATCGCCGACACGAGTCTTGACGCACTGTACGCTGGCTGAGATCGACCGTCAAAATGGAACTAAAAGTTGGGATGAATCCATCCACAAGCAATTGTTTCAGATTTTGTTCGATGTTTCCATCGCGTGAACGGGAATGCCTATTGGTCAGTTGAAACTTGAATTAAGCGAGTTAAGAAGTCAGGGGCAGCACCCAACCCTGCTTTAGGGCCATTTATCATCGTACCTGACTAGGTTGTACTCCGTTGTGCCTCGCAAGGTGAAGAAGTTGCACTAGCATGCACCTATCAACATATGAATCGTCGATGGTCTGTACTGCTGATGGGTGCTTGGTTCAGAAATGCTGATAGATTGAATTGCTTAGGTATTTACGAAAGGGGTTTAGGTGGCGGTGAGCAAAATCCAGAGATATCCTTATCTGATTGCTAAATTTTGCACTCTATCTTGACAGCTTTCAAGGAGAGCTAGACTCAGCTAGTGGGTACAACTTTCATTCTCTGTGTTCAATCAATCAATGAACACGTGCTCCGGCTTCGAGCTTTGCTTGGCTAACTAATGGGCAAGTAAGAGAGACCTGGTCATTCATTATTCTGTACACACTGCAAAGAGTTGTTATCCAAGACGTCTGGCAGAATTAACTCAATCGTCGTATTATCATACCTAGTTTAACAAATAGTGAAAAGCACCAACTACTCCAAAGCATTCGCATAACCATTTTAGCTGTGCGGGGCTTTTAGGATAATATCCTTCTATTCTAGGTAAATACAGCGCAAGGATTACGTCTCTTACCTGTCGCAACGTTCCTCACCCCAAGCCAAGAGTTGCCAACTTGATTGGGTACCGAGAAGATGCTGCCCCAACTCAAAATAAGCGTTTGACATGTTGCCTGGGGCGATTACATCCCGGCCTCTAAATTAGAATTGTGGTAGGCCCGATAGGCGATGAGTAGATACATATTGAAGCAATTCCAAGAGATCGCCTTACTGGGATGGGAGCGTTCCCACGGCGGACTTGGCTTCTTGGGTCTTGGGTTTGGAAGTTCGTTTGAGTAAGAATACCAAGAATACCAAGATGTCAATCACCCGGCTGATCAGTCCTTATCTGCCACTAAGACAAATCCAGATCTCTTGCATCACACTTGCGTGTTTACGTCCCTCTGAGCAGCTAATCACTTGATCTTATACATATTTCTGCAACGAACCGA
This sequence comes from Hymenoscyphus linearis, assembly GCA_900536425.1. Lineage (NCBI taxonomy): Eukaryota > Fungi > Ascomycota > Leotiomycetes > Helotiales > Helotiaceae > Hymenoscyphus > Hymenoscyphus linearis. The sequence continues at coordinate 138,458 of UNPR01000034.1, forward strand.
CTAGGAGCGCTAGGCATCCGGCTTCTAAAGTTTCAGCTGCATTTTCATGTGCTATCAGCCTCTTTCTTTTTCAACATGCAGAATTACGATGCAATACGAAATAGCCGCGAGTTGAAGTTGTCGAACTGTTATCTTACACGAGGACTACGGTCCAATTAGTGACTAGATTTTGTAAGGATGCAAAGCTGATTATTGGCGCGTGACCTCGATAAATGTTTTTCTTTTCGCTACTCAAGAAATGGAATTCGGAATGAGAATTATTATTGTGTTGTTGATCAGGAGACGTGAAAGGAGGTGTTACAGGTAGAAGGCTTGGTAATCTGAAAATCCGTCACCGCTCGCCATGCACTTTCAACAATGAGTAAGTGTGTATATCGAGGGGTGGTAATACTCTGAGACTCTGAGGGAAGTTGAAGTCGTGACATCCCTTCTTGTCACAGACTGTAGTCTCGCAATGATTGCATGACGCATTGACAGCCAAGGTATATTGAGGTGGAAGCGATTCTTTCCCTCTTAGATGGGGGCCAAGTTGAAAAGATATTTGGGGGGAAGCAACGATGTTAAACTTGGCTTTGGATGGCGAAATTGGCCCGGATGAGAGCTGTGATGGATATGTATGCAATATGCATCCTCTTCTACACACACAACTAGTTAAAAGAGATCCCAGAGGCCATCTCTCTCCCCCCTCCCAACCAGGATTTTGTCCGTTGTCAATTGATTTGACCCTCCCAATGAAAACTGTGGATTTCTCTCAATTGGTAAGGCGTGCAGTGCATCCCGTAAGTGTTCATCGAATGGGCCTGCGATGAACTCCTCCAACATTATCGTAAGTGTAAGAGTCCAAAATACATTGCAAGTCAGTTATCGGGAAGACTTACACTCCCTACTTTTGTGGATAAGTGGTGGTACCTTATATCACAATGGGAACGCAACCAATAGTCCAATTTTGAACCATTTGGAGAATGGTGAAGAGTTCTTTCAAGAATTCGTGGATCTATAATGACATGTGATGCGCTCGTTGAATGGAAAATGAAATGGAGGCCCATGTTCCTAAATTTCGTTCTGCTCTCCACAACCGATTGGCTCTCTGAGTAGAACATCTTATTTGTCATATTGTGGCTATTCCTGGTGGCGATTTTACCCGGATTGGATTTCTTGTCTTCTCTTCAACAATATAACTTTCAGGTAACATCATCGAGAATAGTGTATGAGAAACGCGAAGCCATCAAGCATACGTATTCCGCATGTACTCTGAGTCTTACTGGAAGGAGCATCCGAGGAAACGTCACTGTACTGCACAAGGATACCTTATTCTTCACCCGAGTTCGCCGCGGAAGTTCTTCTTCAAGCCGTATTTCTCCGATACCTAGGTTTATCTCTAGAAGTGCGTTCTCATTTCCTGAAAACAGAGCAGTGGAATTAGCTATGGGTTGCGCCGCTCACTAAGCACGTTCTCAAATGATTCACCAGCCTGAAAACTTCGAAAGTCTAAAAAAAGGGAAGACGCCGAAATTCATAACATGATTTCCAGATAATCTCAAGTGTCCCAAATTGGCAGAATGCTAGTGAGGTCGAAAATTGATGATAGGTCTTGCTTGGCATGGGAAGTGGTTGCGGGTTTATCTCTTCCGCAGTACTGACAAAAAGCGATGCTTCAGTCTCCTCGCTTGGAGAAACTCGAGAGTTTATCCAGCAAATTGGAAAACATCAAAGAACGTAATTATATTGAAGAAAAAGAGATGCTAGCTAAGTTGGTTAATGAAGCAGGGGGTATTGTCCGCGCAGCGCCATGATTCGGCCTTAATATCGCTATCGGATATCTTTTCGCGACGGAACGCGGCTCGCTTAGCACAACCCGTGTCAACAAAAACAAAAATAAACACCAAAAAATGGCAAAACCTTATGGTCCCCAGTTGGAGACTCAGGAAAACCATTATAGTTTATTACGTTGTCGAGGGACAGAAGTTGTCCCTCTGGGGGACAGTAGTCCCCCTAACCCATCCTCCACAATCATTCCCGCGCTCCCAGAGCTGACCCCTAACACGACGGATAGGACTAGGACAAGTCTACGAGCACTCCCAGAGTTGACTCCAGCGTGTGGTCGACCGCCAACCGATCGCACCAGCTGGGCAAGAGACTTGCTGATTGATGCTGGACGTTTTCTTATTTGAAATCTTAAACGAGAGAGGTGGGGCATTAGAGTCCTATGGTTGGTTGACTCTTGCCAGACTTTTGCCAAGGATGTGCCGCGCCAATGAGGTTGCACAGTGGCCCACAAAGGGTTATGTGAGTTATTTGAGTGAATGATGAAGATAGCTATAGTGCATTGGCTCAGTCAGAACAAGGAAGGTATTGAGTACTAGAGCCCAGGACAAGCTGTTTATACATTTTTCTATACCCACGTATATGGGAGGGTAGCCATACACACTTCAAACTCACACAGTTTGTCAACTGGCGAATGACTTCTAGTGATTGTCTAATATTTTCTTGAGCTAGCAAAAAGATGTTCAGGCTCTCTCTTCAAGGATTAGGAGATTAGCACTCTATCGTCTTTCTCCAAAGTGTATATCATGATGCCACACATAAATTCAAACCCTACCAGGGAGAGTAATTACAGGTGACAAAAACATGCGCAAAAGAGCTGTTCAAACTGGCATATAGTCTCACTTGATCACGTGACACTCAGCATTCGACCTCGAGTAGGTAGAGTCTTTTCTACCAAATCCAAGCTCTTGAGACCTGAACGTATTTCTACCTACTATTCAATACCTCATAAGAGCCAATGATTACCGGAAAGGAAGAATGAACCTTCCAATAGCTTTCAGCAAAACCCCTCAATACTTTTGCAACTGTACGCACTCTGCGTTTTTTGGGACAGGAAGAAAAGGCATCCGAGACTACCATGGCGTACAAGATTCTCAGATCTGTAGCATCTAAGCCAACCTGTATTAAAACCCAGTAGCGGCTTAAAAATGGATCCGACATTTGGCAGACGATCCTCTTCCTCCTTTTAAATATCTTTCCTTCGAATGTAAGTCTGTAAAAAGTGAAAAATAATCTGGCAAGCTGTGACCTGGGATTGTGAAAAGATTCAAACTGAGTACAGTCTATTTCAACGTCTCGTGAACTAATGGCTCGGGTTCTCGATTTCAGTTTCTGATCTTCTGTGTTTACATGGATATATTTAATGCTTAATTCAGATGCAGTGGCGTTTACTGCTGCAGAGATGTCAAAAATGTTTGACTCCTTTATGAGATAGCCTGTGACTGTACTTCATCATACGTGTTAAAAAACTGGGTGATGTATTCATAGTAAAATACCTTTTTGATAATTGCTAGGTTGCACTGAGCTTAGAGTAGTCCATTGATCGCCAAGAACTGTGGGCCATCAAATTAAGATACTTGAACAGGGAATGGGGGCACAAATGGTTTGGAATCTTGTACATGTTTCATTTCATTGATTATCTGCCATTTATAAAGAAGTACGGAACGGACGTGGGCGGAAGGGGCACGGGCTCACAAACTTCTTAATATTTAATCATAATCAGTCACTTATACGCACGGAACGGACATAGGCGTAAGGGGCACGGGCCCACAAACTTTTTAACATTTAATTATAAATCATAAATCAGTCACTTATTACCATTTAGAAGGGTTTCTTTTCGTTTCAAATTTAGATAATAGGCTGCGCGGCAGGAGGACCTGAAACTTTGAGGACTAAAATCTTAAAAGCACCGAAGATATTCTGGACCGCGGCCCCCTTTTTCGTCTTATTTGATCTAGTAGAACTGTGTATAGTTCATAATGGGAACCCGAGGGAACTTTTGGTTATTGTCGCCAGATTCAGATTCACTCACCAAGAAATATTGATAGTGTTCCCACTATTTCCCATAAAGTGTCTCATGCAGTAGTACAGTAAGAATCTCAACATCCAATAGCTTCTGTCCTTCTACTTCCACAAGGTTTTGCTTCCATACATACCTATTATTCTTGCCCACGTATGATCCTAACCCTAACCCTAACCCTAACCATCCTCCATGAAGTCACGTCGATTTGCTCCAACCGTGCGAAATACTGGAATATCGTCGCTCCACCATACGGCAGATGCGGGGTATCGTAGGGAATATCGTAATAATAATTCCAGAAAAGGGTATCAGACCAGTGCCATTTACAGACTTGTCGAAATCTTCCATTGGTGTCATGTCCCATCTCGGAGGCTATGATAGGCTATCCATTTTAGCTCGTTGAGGCCAAGAAAAAGAACCGAAGACGAGGGTGTCATTTTTTAGATTGACTCGGCCAGTCTTCCCGCTAACATTTGCTGCGTCTCCTTTGAAGATCAAGGTGTGCAAGTCAATAAACGCCGTGCGAGCTTCGTGACAAACTGCTTCGATGCCAGGCTGAGGACTGTTGTCGTATACATAATATTCGCTGGGTTTTTGAGAGAAATTGGAGTCTGAATCTGGCGTGGCCAATGAACCGCTCTCATTTCCTCCATCGTCACATTCTTCAGAATCATTCCCCTCGGGGCCATTATCCTAGGTCTCGGGATCGGGATGAGTCTTGTGCCTAATTTCATATACATGACCCGGCAAATCCTCAACGGCGAAATGCCAAATTGCTAATCGAAGCTCAATTGGAATTTTGGGAAATAGTGTAAACTCGACGAGGGGTGGAGGTAACGGATATTCTGCTGTACCGCTACCTTGGGACGAACCTTGATGGATTTTTTGGGGTTTCCAATGTTGTAGTCGCGGAGCAAAGAAGAATATGGGACCGTTTGGTTTGTTCAGATTGGCACTTCTCGCAGCGGATGTAATAATCTCGGTAACATCAGTGTGCGTATAAGATACAGCTCCCGAGTCGATGTTGGGTGTTATAGGTACTCGTAGGTATGGAAGCTGAACATCAGATTTACTGATGTTAACGGTTGGATCTCTTTTGGACTTTGGAGTCTTGCGATCACCTTGAGCGGTCTCGCTTGAGCGCTCAATCGTCTCAAGCTGATGGCCTCCACATTCGAGATCTTTGATAGACGCGGAAGTTTGCGCAGACTGAGATGAAACTGCAAATTCCAACTCCCCAGCCTCACTTTTCGGAATTTCGGAACCGTTATTGACATCTGGCACGGTTGGTGCTTTATCCATTTCTGATCAAGATATAGCGGATGAAGATAATGCCTAGAACTACTAGTTTGCAATATGCGGTAGACGTGTCTCGTAAGGCTAAAGGTAGTCGGGATTGCGTCTACCTCAAGTTTTTTGGAGTAAGAAATACGATGGTAAAATTGCTGTTGCTTGCCTAGTGCTGTGTTACGGGGAGCTCGATAGTCGCTTTTCCTAAAAGTCACCCGAAATTCGTAGCAGATTTCTGAGGAGTTGTAGAATCGAAGTTTGAAATGTAGGTTGATCGAGAATATTTGGAACAAGTTCTCGGCACTAATCGAAAGCGAAAGTGAAGGATGCTGTTCAGCTGTGAGCATATAGTTCCTCCCCCCTTGGGAAGAAAGTGGTCAAGTGACCAGATGCCAACCACTATAATTTCCATCACTATCATCTCATATCGACATAACAACTTTACCACCTTACCTTCTTTACTTGCCTTCCACAGCCTATGTGAATATGCCTATCCTCTGCATGCCTGTCAACACAAACATATATAAACAGCTCTGCTATTGCTCCCCATACAACTAGCCAAAAAGGACAAGGTGCTAACGAGGGTTGCTCTGTGAGAATCGTAATCTTTTACACTGCAAAGTCGCAGTGGAGCGGTATTTTGCCAGTCGCAGCTGCCATTTCCCTGCTCGGGGCTTTTTGTGTATTCTCTTTACAGTGATCAGAAAGGGAGAGGGATCCATGGAGAACCTACATAATAAGGAACATGAAAGGTTCGGGAGAATTGACGTTTGTACCTCTCAGCGCTATAAAGAGATACTCAGCTACTTCAGTAGTACCCAGATTTACTCAACCAGAGTAGAGTAGAGTATAAGTTGATGGTTCAAATGAGTAGAGTAGATCAGGGGATTTGACTAATTGAGTATTTAAGTATAGTAGAGTAGATGCCACTACGCTGCATTACTCATTTGGGACGTTGGTGCCTCTTTACCTAATTTCTTCGGGGTTCTGGAACAGCTAAGCTGGGTCATCTAGAAGTTCTAGTTGTAGGACAATTTGTTTTCTCGTGGTTTGCGCCAAGCAAGGACAAAGCTGAGCCCAATGTTTTCCTGGAATTTTTGCACAGTGTTATATTCGATATGGATAATCATACGGCTCGTAATTTCCATGTAACATAATGATGGTACCTATCCTTCCTGTTTCCGAGTTGTTCTTGAATAATATTCAACTACTCTACACAGTACTACCCAGTCAATAATAGGGTGAATATATGCGGAGCTGTGGCCTACGCTTTTACGCGAGTGGCCAGCCAGATCAAGATGGGCAAAAAGGATATTTGAGGCGAAGGGAACCGTGCTACTGGTTGAGTCGTCAGCGTATTCGTGAAGTATGGACAGATTCATTTCATTCAAAGAACATCATTGTTTCCGTCGTGATAGTCAATATCGGCGCCCTTTTCCTTCCTCCGAATTAGAAGTTCAACTTTGTGGGGCATAATTGGCGAACAGATGACGTTTGTTTATGGGGATAGTAGAAAATATATTTACGTGTTATTAAAGCGATTCTCATACTTACAGTTACTTATTAGCACCCCTACAAGCACTTTAAAATTTATTGGTGTCTCTAGGTCTTTATTGAGTTACTTTAGCATATCATAGGCTTTTAGCAAGAACCATGATCTCGATTCAGTCGTGATAAGATTATTTTAGAGTATTTAAAGTCATTACATACTTTCATGACATACTTTATACTAAAACTTCTGGCAAGAGGCCCTGCACTAAGACAAACAGACCACACTATACAAGCGATATTAAGAAAACACTACTGCAGGTCCACCACCTAAAAGCCTTCTCTAAGATTCAACTTGTTTATCTGGCCTCTTGTACATTTGACACATCCATAGTTGCTAGAGGCCTCGGTCGCTTTGCTTGGTGCCGAGGATGAACGATGGACTATATATCACTTCGGTATCCACAAAGGACTCGTCACGTTCTGCAAGATAGCAGTGCAACGCAATCGTCCTTGTAACTTGAGGTTTATCGTATCAGCTTACACAGACTCGATACCAATTCAGTGCACTCGGAATTTAGGATATTAACTTGAATTATGTTTCCCAAATCGTTTCGTCGCACGAACCTTTTCCCTTCAGATTCTTGCGAGGTTTTTATCATGAACCTACGTACTCGTATTTCGCCGCAAACCCTTTCGAAAACTGTCTGGCCTGTGGCAACTCGCTTGGGTTTGTTGTTTTGTTTCTTGACAAGATTGAGATGGTCCAAGTGACGCAACAAGATGAAATGTAGGACGCCGACCCATATATACCGCGTAGCGGATAGGGGGGTTCCCGACCATTGTGTTGGACGGGAAAGTCCCTGAATGTTCGACAAGCCTGGTTAAAAAGAGCAGATCTCCAAAGCTTATGAGTTTGTGTATCTAATGACGCCACAAGTTACGGCAGTCAGGGGAGGCCCATGTGAAGACAGTGCGGCGAACTACCGGTAGTATGGTTTCAGGGGAAGCTTCGGCTACACCACCCTAAAGGTGAACCACCAATCATCAACTCCATACCCTCTCACGACTCACAATAAGCCTCCCAACAAGCATTGTGTAATCTATATCTCGTCAAGTTACTTTAGAGTACGTAGGTAAGGACAATAAGAATCGACTTGTAATCAAGAACTGGGTCCTAGAAATCCTTAATAGAAATTCTCCGTTGATTTCTTGCATCAATAAGTTTTGGTGTTCCTGGGGAGTAGGTTGTGATATTGCCACCACTTCCCCTGAAAAAGTGTCACAACCGGGCACTAAAGTAAACGATAACCAGTTTCGCCTGATCTTTCTCAAACTTTTTATGGGTGCACTAGTGTTTCCTGCGCTGCAATAAACTTTCCCTGTGTTTTGTTACCAAGTTCATATCAAAAAAGGAAGTATGACCATGTTCGTCCAGTTTTCTGCCCACTACTTGAATAACTCCTCTCTCCTCCTGTTTTTTTCCTTGTTGTACTCGGGTTCTTTTAGTGACACCGTTATTGTGCTGGCATACTGTTCACCTGCTTTCTGACCGTACTCAGAAGGCCTCCAATTACATTTTCTTCGATAGAAAAGAAAACACAACAATCGCAAAGATGGCCAACAAACTTGGCGGCAATGGGCCTCTCCTGATCTGGATATCTTCAATATTCATGGCCCTCAATACCATATTTATTGCTCTCAGAATCTACACCCGCGCAAAGATTTCCAAGAATCTAGATCTCAACGATTTTCTCATTGTCATCGCTCTTCTCGCCTATGCGGCACTTCTCGCCCTTGTCACCCTCGGAGCCTACGGTGGTCTTGGAGGTCACACAGCCCAAGCAGGCACAGAGGGATTCCGCGACTCACTCAAATATCTATTCTTCCTCGAAATTATCTATGTCGTCTTAACATCTGCCATGAAAGTCAGTATCGCACTCACATTCTTGGAATGGACCAAACACAAGTTCCTCAGAGCCCTCCTCTGGGTTTCCATTTTCTTGGATTTCGCAATCTCAGCGGCATTCATTATCTACCTGATGTTGCAATGCAAGCCAATTTCTTACGCTTGGGAACTCACGAACCCAAACAAGAAGGGAACTTGCTGGCCGCTTGATGGACAATTGTATATGGGTTACGCATTATCATTCGTTACTATCGTCTTGGATTTGCTCTTCCTTATCTCGCCTTTCTTCATGCTTCGCAACAGCCCATTGAACAAGAGAATCAGACTTTACATCTATGGAATCTTGGGATTGGCAGTTTTGTAAGTTGCCTTCTATCATCCTATCCGCAAATACTGATAAGAACCCACAGAGCATCAGCAGCAAACATGATCCGTCTCTCTGGTCTTGCAACCCTCAAGGAGTCCAAGGATCCACTTTGTAAGTCCCTTCTTTTCTACTTCTCAATTTCATAATACTAACAATATTTCCAGTCGAGGCAGCACCCGTCTTCTGGTGGTCCGCAGCCGAAGTCAGTATTGGTATCATGGTCGCCGGTATCCTCGAACTCGGTCCTCTGATGAGCAAGTTGAACGTCAAGGGATTCGAGGACTACAACAACTTCGCTAAGCTTGGTGATGATGATCTCCAGCCTATCAACCTCAAGAACATGGACAAGTCCCAAATCAGCATCGTTCACACCACCAACGTGAATGCAAGGGGAAATTATGTATAAAGAATGAGCCAAAATAGGCAATTCATTCGTTTGATTGAGGATTAAAAAACGAAATTTGGGACTTGTATTTTAGGTTTTGGGTTTGAGCTTTGGGTGTCGAGGTGTTCTTTGGTCCTATTTTAGCTTTGTATATATATACCAGCTGTCTTTCGTTACAGAGCTGTCGGACAGGACTCCGTGTAAATTCATCTTCTACTTCTACCTAATTCCAGCCCATTCACGTGATGATATTCTGTTGTTATGTTGTCCTCGCTTAACTTTGGGACTACTTCAAAATACCTTTCATCTGATACTCCAAAAGCGTGGGAACTACATGGAGAAAGGGTGTTACTTGGGTGCACTCATACCATCCGTGAATGATAACCACTCTTACAAAACCATTGACAACAAGCAACGGCACTTTCCGTTGATCGCATAACTACTAGAGCCAGAAACGTATATCGCTTATAAGGTTCCTGCTAACACCGTCCTCACTCCTTTTATAAACCCAATTTTCAACGACTCCCTTGAAAATATAAGAAGTAGCTAAGGGATGTCACATTATGCTTTGATCTTCGTGTAAGAATATAAGGCTGATCCAGAGCATATCCTCGCTTCTAGGATCCTCGATATCCCTCCCAACGATCACAAAAAGAACGTGCACTCCTAAGTAGACTAAAGCTGTCCACTTTCATAACAAATTCCCCCGCAAAACAAAGTCGTTCGGCCAATCATGCCACCTTTCCAAGCTTTTAAGCCTCAATTTGACTGGTTCATTCAATCCTCATATTCACTTCGGGTGCACGTTTTTTTCATACACTTAATGTGTAAGGGATGTGCATAATGGGGCGGAAATATGTATTTTCTAAGTGGGCTGTTTGATGATAAAGATGAGAATGGGATATCCCGAATAAGATTCACTTATTCTTCCGTAGATCTTTCCTGCTGTCCGTAGTATAACAAGGCGTAGATCAGATTCTTTAAATCTTGTTCAAACGAGTCAAGAGGATACGAGTAACTTTGGTGCCTACCGAGTATACTTTTGAACGGAGTAACTCAACCGATGCCCGATAACTTCAAACTTAGATTTTAAGGTTACTTTACTACTCATGACAACAAGCTATATGAGTAGGCCTAATGAAAGCCACTTGTAGAGTAAGTAACTTAAGTAATACTATATAAGTCTGAACTCAGATGTTATGCTTACTAGACTACTCATGAAAATACGCTACTTTTGTGGACCAGTAACTTTGAACTATCATTTGAAAGTTACCACAATACTCATGCCATCAAGCTGTATAAGTAGCAGTCCTAAGTAAAGTCCACTTGAACACTAAGTTATTTAACAATTTCATAGTTTAAATAACTCCAATCAACTTGTTAAGTTTACTACATTACTTATGATAACAAGCTATAAGTTGCCATAGTAACTCATGCACCGTAAGTTTGAACCAAAATGTTGTAGTCACGTCACTACTTATAACAACAATCTTTATAAGTAGGAGCCCTAAGTAAAGTCCACTTGAATGCCAAGTAACTCAACAAATGCACCATACAAATAACCGTAAACCAAAATGTTGACGTTACTACATTATTCATGAACTTAAGTAGCCATAAAAAAGATCCGATAGTCCGAAGTACTAAACTGCAAGACTGACATCACGAAAGGTTGAAGGGATGACTGAGTGCTAACTAGCAATGTGATCTAGTAACTTCATTGCAGAGTATCTAATGTATGAGTGTGCTTTAACGACACGATGATGTCTATCTCATACACGCAAGACTCTATTTTCAATGACATCAATATGCCACGAACACGCCAAATAACGTTCAGAAACATAGCTAAGACTTTGGTTCTTATCGTCACCTTTTGTGATACCTCCCAGACTCCTTATATTCCCTGAGCAGGACAGTCACGTGTAGCTAGACCCACTACAAGTACTCGACGCTACCCGTCCATTTGCACCCAGAATATCACTTATTTAGACAACATTTTGTATACTAAGATATTACTATATCTTTTTATACCAACACCAACTTCACTTTTCATTGAGACGTACGAGTACTCCGGTTTCCAACATCGCTCATCTCTGAAAAGGCCAATGGAAACAAATATTCCAGCCAGATGATAGTTGTGCAAGGATCAAACTGTTATAGCCAAGCCTCAAATCAAAGTCTTGGTATACGTTCTATATAAAGCCTTTGTCAATTTATACCACAACCTCATTGTTTCATCTCTAACACCAACCCCCCTTTGTCTTGGAATTCCTCAGAAATACCCACACAGTATCAAAGTCAGGAGCACCATCAGCCCAATCGGCAGCGCTGTTTATTACATTGTTTTATTCCCTTCGTCTTCTTAAAACATTGTTAGCACCACATATCAAACCCGACGTATTCCCAAACAAAACAAAAACGAAAGTGGACATTCGTTTCCAAACAAAACGCGAGGAAGTGGACAACCAGGGGATGACCCACCTCCATGTCCTAAAATAGGAATCAGCGGAGAACCATACTTAGTATTCAAGTTCTGTGACTAGAAACATTTATGAGATCACGCTGAACTGCTCGTGTCGGATAGATAGGGGAGCACTGCACTATACCAAAGAATTCACGAGTTTTATATTTGTAACTTGATTAACAAAATGCGAACATACTGGCATCACTATTTTTACGCCTGGAAAGAACATCAGAGGAAAACCGCTTCTTTCCGCCTAGTTTTTGTCTTGTTTCCACAATTATTTACATTGAGATCTCAACGCGGTGTCCACTATCACTTAATTGAGCTACTAACTTTTATATCCACATCAGATGAAGGACTTCCTAAATTTACAATTTCGACCCCGCTGCGTCATCAGCCTTAATCTCAACCAGTAATTTACCTATCAACCCATCAATTAGCATTAATTCAATCCAACCCAACCCAAACATAAGGACCCAGAACAAAACCATGAAAGGATTAAAAACATACCAGTATTAACACCATTGTACAAATCCATCAGAGCCTTATCTGCAATAGCCAAACCGCCCTTGATGATGGTCTCCTTTCGCTGGATCTTACCCTCTTCCAGCCATTTGGTGAGGTCTTTTCGTGCCTCGTCGTAGCGGGATATGTAGTCGAAGACGATGAAGCCTTGGAGTTTTATGCGCATGGCGATTATCATGGAGAAGTTCTACATTAGAATTGTCAATTCCAAATCTCATACAGTTCTCTCCAGCCGAAGGGAACCGAAGCAACCGAGGATAGAAAAGGGGGGAGGGGGGAGGAACAGAGAAAAACATACCTTAGGACCCACAGGTCTAGCAGAATTATACTGACTTATAGCCCCACACATAACAAACCGACTATGCGCTTTACTCCTACTCAACGCCAACTCCAAAATCTCACCCCCAACATTATCATAAAAGACATCAATCAAATCCGGCGTCTTGGCCTTGAAATCCTTCGCAAACGTCTCACTCTTATAATTGATAGCATCATCACAACCCAACTCCTTCAACCACTGAACCTTCTCATCACTCCCCGCAATACCAAGTACCTTCGCACCCTTCAACTTCGCAATCTGACACGCCACACTCCCCGTCGCACCCGCAGCACCGGACACCACGACGAAGTCCCCGGCTTTCACTTGTCCGATGTCGAGCATACCGAAGTAGGCGGTTAATCCGGTGCCACCGAGGACACCGAGGGTATCGGTGACCTTCCCGCCAGCGGGGATGTGGACGATTTGTAGTGTTGGCTCGGTGTCTTTGACGATGGAGAGTTCGGTCCAGCCATGGGAAACGGCGACGTAGTTTCCAGCTGCGAATTTGGAGCTTTTAGAGGCGAGGACTTTGCCAATGCAGGCGCCGCGCATCTTTTCGCCGATTTGGACGGGTGGGACGTAGGAGCGGGCATCTGTTTACGCATTTCAGTTAGTACTATATTCTATCTGCTTCAACCTCTCTCTATCTCTCTTTTCTCAAATTCATCTCGAAGAAGGGGACTAGACAAGGAAAAAAAGAAAGAAAAGAATAAATACCATTCAACCACCCCCTCATAGCCGGATCAAGACTCAAATAAAGCGTCTCAACCAGCACCTGTCCCTCCCTCAAATCCGCCTCAGTAAGCATAGGTTTCTCCTTAATCTCGAACGTCTGACCAGGGACAATCGTCGCCTTAGGACGTTGCGCCAGGACCACAGTTTGGTACGTAGATTTCGACATGATGTTCTTCGCTCTCGGAATTGGGTTTCCCATTTCGAGTGGAGTGGGGGAATCCTCTTTGTTTTTATAGATATTCGGTACTGTACTCGGTACTCAACTCCGTAAATCTTACTGTAGGTTTTTTTTCCAGAGCGGGGTTATGACGAGAGGGCCTGGATTGCGATTGCGATTGGACTCGGCTGCAGAAGCTGCAGATTACAAATTCTGAAGAATGAATTGTCTCTTTGTATGGGTTTATGACGAATCGAGGGGACTTTTTGGGAAAGAGCTAGAGCTAAGGGGGAATATTTCTTTTGAATGTTGTCGTTGAACCTGACCCCTAAAGGTCCTCGGTGCCGTGGGGAACCGAGGTACGGAAAAAAGCCTGATTAGGAAACATCTCCGTTGTAGCCAAGAAGTGCCCCTCTATTCTAAAAGTAAATATACATTTATCGCAGTTATCTTCAGACGTTCTGGACTCACCACCTTTTTTTTCACGTAACAGTAACAGGCTGGGTCAATAGTACTCGAGTAACTATAACCAAAGGGTCTCTATTCCTCATTCTCGATCGGTAATAGCATGTCACGTACCTAGCGAGCCTCCGACAGTACCTATAGGGGCCAAGAGTAAACAATAAACCAAGATAAAGGCCGGTCACTATGTCTTATCGCCCATCGGTAACAATATATCACCTAGCCAGCCTCCAACAGTAGGTAGACGCTAACGATTACAGTGGTGCACATTATCCGAATCGCCGCATCGTCGAGAATTTCCTATTCAATAGCCGAAGACTTTCTAGAGATAAAATAAACTGAAATAATCTCTATACTATAATCTTACATCCCAAAAAAATATGTTAGTCTCACAATTCGAACGATTCAAACAAGTACCTACTAGCATTTGTAAAAGACTACTAAAAGTAGTCGGAGGAAGTATACCTAGGTAGGCAAAAGCCCTCCATCAGTTATTCACTATCTAATTCCTAATTCCCAATTTATAAACTAGACTAGACTACCTAGACAAGAGAAGAGAAAGTGATAGAAGTAAGACTTACAATACAGAAATTCACAAGTTTCTTTGATACCTAACTACTCGTATATATTTACACCCTACGTACCTACCTACAATAAAACCCCAGTTTAACATATCCCTAGAATTTACCATATACAATTTCAAAACATATAGGTAATCACCAACTACCCACCTACCCCCATTAAAAGATAAATCATCACGCATAAACACCCCCATTACCACCCAAATCCATTAAACTCACCCCCTCACCCCTTCCTACCAAACAAATCCTATCAATATCCCCCACACCACCAAAAACCTTCCCCCAAAAACCCTCTATCCTCCATCCTCCATCCTCCGTCCTTCTCACCTCGTACTGTACCTAATCCCTCATATACCACCCACCCCAGACATAAAAAACCAAAGTACAGTACAGTACCAAACCCCAACCTTTCACCACCCTCTCACCACCCCTCCCCCCCACGACCCCCCCACCACCCCTCACTAAGTCTTCTTACCATACTTACCAGTAAAATACCCGAGTCCGAGTACAACACAACACAATAAACAACCAGTACAATACAACACAACACAACACAATACAACACAACACCCTACAAAAAACCACCAGTAGTATAGCAAAACCCACCTCATCTATCCATGCCTTATACCCACCCACCTACCCTATCCACCTACCTATGTACAGTACAGTAAGAATCTAATCTAGGTCTGTATCTGAGAGCCAGGCTTCTCTCTGGGACGAAGTATAAGGATCCCATCCCGACCAGTTAATAGTATCCTACCAGTACCTAGATACCATCGATCAGACCCAGACCCCCCCTTTCCAACCGAAATACATTCAAAATGCAGCGAAATGCATAATATAAACACCAGTATCAGTATGGTAAGAATTCTCAAACCCTGAATCCCCAGTTTGAGAACCCAAAAATAGAAAATCGGAAGCGGGAATTTATTAGTATATATACAGTATCTCTTTCTCCGAGGATTTCATCCGAGAAAGAAAAATACAGTTTCAACTTCTCAACAGCACCTCAACGTCATCCTAACATATAACATGCGGTTCTAGAAATTAAATGGACATTTAGTATGGATCTTTACTAGTATATAATTCCTTTATAAGTTCTAAATACGACTTTAAGAAACAATGTATCAGTATATAATTCTCCATATATTTCATCTTATAAACAGGGAATTTAGAACCAATTTACCAGTATAAAAGCCCCCCTAAATGTCATCCTATAATATATACCTAAAATAAGGGTTCTCCTTATCCGTCAAATCATGAAATGCCATCTTATCTCTATCAGTCTCATTCAGATCCAACATCTCCCTTCGTTTATTTTCTTTCCCGAGGACAATGTAGAGCACAATCGAGGAGATGATCGTGATGCAGTAACTACATCAATCCATCAGTCAGTAGAATAAGACATGAATACCAAGTGAGGTAGGTTAGGCACATACCAAATTATGAGACCCAGCCATAATTCAGGATAATGTCGCGATTTAGTCTGCGATTTCACCAATTGCGGACCCACGATATTTCCCACGCAGTAGGCAACGAAGATGGTTGCAGCCATGAAGCACTTTTTCGTTTGACCAGCTATATTGGCCATACCGAGTGTGATTATAAGAGAGCCGACTGCGCCAAAACACCCGATGATTGAGTATCCGACAACGGGGGCTGCTGCTCGATGGTACCATGAGCTTTTCCAGATGATTGCACAACCTACAATGACAGGCAGACAAAAGATAATGAGTAATATGATGCGAATATTTGGGATACGGGATGAGATATAGCCAGTGAAAAGAACAGTGATAAGACATATACCGCCAACTGGGAATTGAAAGAGGATAGATTCGAGGGTTGAATAGCCGAACGTGGAAACGATCAAAGGACCGAAACCACTGACTGCCCCATTGACCGTGTAGCATGATGCCATCATCACGAATATAAGCCATACCTTGACGTCGAGAAGTGACTCACGAACCTGATGCAACTTGAATTTCGTGCAGCGAATTCCTGTTTGTCCCAATCTTAGACGCTCGGTAGCGATGAACCTCTCCTCTTTGGTAAGGAACCAAGCAGTGGTAGGAGAAGAAGGTATCAAAAAGCATCCAAGACCTAGTAGGAAGGTCAATGATCCAGCTAGGAGGTAGATGTACTGCCATCTCTTCAACTCCCCTCCTTTTATCTGGCCGAACCCGTAGTTCAATGCCCCACCAATGATGGTAAATAAACCAGTGGAAGAGAACCACCAGCTTTGTCGCAGGGACTGCTCTTTCTGCGTGTAGAACGAGCTCACGATACACATGAGACCCGTGGGTATAATACTCTCCACAAACCCCAAGAAGAATCTTTGCGCGTAAAGACCTTGCCAGCTTGTAACGGCAGCAGTGATCAGACAAACAAATGCCCAGAAGCAAACCACCACGCCGAGTATCCGTCCCATGTTGAATCTCTGCAATGCAAAGGTCATAGGATATAGACCGGCCAGCATACCAAAGTAGAACAGTGATGTCGCCCAGCTCAGACGTGAGGTATTGGTCGTAGGAGGGTTCGTAGGAAGAACTCGCGAGAGTTGTAGATCTTTGGTCATCCCAAACAGAACCGCTGATCCGAGGATAGCCTCTGCATCATTTTTTAGCAGTTGTCAATTCGAGCTATGTGTGATAGTGACATACTATCATAGTAGACAAAGCCGTACAGAACGATCATTGTCGGGATCAAAAAGAGGTCGATTTTCCGGACGACTCGAGCTTCTGCCGCGGGGTCAAGCTCCTGCCGATGCTCCCCCACCATCGTAATGGCAACATCTTGGTCCTCAATATTTGAGCTCAACTCATGGACGATTGTCGCATGTTTGGTAACGGAGGGTAGATCCGTCTTCGTCTTCGTCTTTTCGTCCGCCATATTAATATCTCGATAAAGAGGGTTGGTGTTGAGGTACTTCCCAAAAAATCGGCTTCTACGTGCTGGATTTGACTAAAGAGCAAGAGCTTCCCGTGCTTCTAAGCTACCAAAGTCTAGAGCACGGCAAGGATGTCCATCACTACGTCGTGCAAGATCGCAACTTCTCTATTCGTCCGTCTTCCATGAGACGTTGCTTTTCAAGCGTACCTACCAATCTAGGTAGGTACCTATATCTATTCCGTCTCAATGCGTGGGGGCATATTGCCGCGCTCTGCCGTGGATAATTCGAAAAGCAGAGGTATGGTATCATCTGTGGCGCATCTCGACTCCCATATTAGCCGTAGCCAAAATCATTAGACATTTGTCATGGAGAACGGAAAGTTTCGTCGTGATGACGATCAATGGAATTGATGGCTATGTTTCTGTTGTAGATGGTGTTGTTGGAAGTGTAGACGGGTCGTCTCAGTTTCTGAAGGATCCCGTCGCATTTCCCGCCCTCTGCGAGATGGTTTCACACTATCGGGTTCACAACACCACGCCATGATTCCATTGCGGGAATATATATATATATCAACATATATATCGCCTCGGATAACTCAAATTTCATGCTCAGGTCTCACGATATTTGTTTCTTATATTTCACTATCTAATGTGTCAAGCGTCACATGAAAGCCGACGAATCAAGATCCTTAAAAGACCGTTTTCTAGGCCCTAAGCTGAAATAATTTGTCTATGAGATTGTTTTCTTTTCGTCACACAACATGATATCTCCGAGAAGAAAAAATTCCGAATCAACAAGGAACTATTCACCGGAGAAATGGTTCTTTTATGTCATAGTACTCCTCAAGCCAAGGCTTCCCAGACGCCAGCCACAGCAAAAGGAAGTTCACTTGAACAAGTCCAAAGTTCTAGGCTCACTTGTCCAGTTATCAATCTCCTCAGTAAGAAATCCAATCTGAGTTATGCCGCCCTATATCAACGCAATCTACTACCCCTCTTGGAAGGTTTACAAAGGGCGTTCTCCAGCTACACTAGACGTCAGCTGTGTTACACACATATTCTACGCTTTTGCTAGGTAACCATCTCTATCCTCCCATGATCTCCTCTAACTTCATCTAGGGTCAATGACGATGGAACCTTACGAGTAAGAGTCTAGTGCCCAAGTCTGTTGAGCAAGGAATTGACGAAAATTAATAATTGGCAGCTTCTCGATGAACACGCTGATACCCAACGCTCAGTAGACGGTGAGAAAGGCTGTCTTGCAGCCCTCGCAAAACTAAAGTGTCAAAATCCACACCTCAAGACACTCTTGTCCATCGGAGGAGGAAGTGGCAGTGCAAACTTCCCAACCTTTGCAGCGAGCTCGATCGGTCGCGAGAACTTTGCCAGAACCTCTCGAGAGTTTGTGGATAGATTCTCACTGGATGGAATCGACGGTATTCCCTCCTTTCTGTCACTAAATCAGAATATAAAAACGGAATGATAGTAAAAGCACGCCGCAACTACAGTATTAACATAATTCCAGTCGACTGGGAACACCCCCAAACCCCCACACAGGGCCAAAACTTCATCCACCTCCTCCATACAGCCAGAAACCACCTTCCCACCCCCTATCTCCTCACAACCGCCTTACCAACCGGTCAATACTGCCTCAAAAACATTAATCTCTTCGAAGCATCCAAATACCTCGACTTCTTGAATCTCATGACCTACGATTTCACAGGCTCATGGACAGAAGTATCAGGACACCACGCCCAACTCTTTGCTCTCCCTCCCGTCCCCGTCCCCTCTCTCTCCTCATCAACTCCCTCCTCAAATCAAATTCATAACCCTCATCCATGCCTCCAAAAATGCTCTGACACCGCCATACAATACATCCTCACCCGTCGCTTCCCCGCCTCCAAACTCCTCCTCGGTATCCCCGCTTACGCACGTTACTTCCCCTCCTCTTCAGCGCCCGGACAACCCTTCCAGAAAGGAGGAGAGATAGATTACCACGAGCTACCTGAGACATGGCGACGTGATGCGGTGATTGATATGTGGCGTGTGGCGGCTTGGTATGTAGATAAGGAGAAAGGGTTTGTGTCCTTTGATGTCCCGGCTACGGTTGAGATGAAGGCGAAGTATGTTAAGAAGATGGGACTTGCGGGATTGTTTCATTGGACTGGTGTTGGGGATGTTAATGGGGAGGGGAGTTTGGTTGGGTGTGGGGGTAGGGTGTTGAATGGTGAGTAGGTGGGGAGATTTTTGTTTTGTTTTTGAGATTAGGTTGGGTGGGTGGGGGATGGGAGGCTTTTGATGGGTTACAATTTCCCTACCTACCTACCTACCTAGGTAGTAAGGCACCGACTCGAGATATTGGTACTATGTACCTAGGTAGGTAGGTAGATAAGTTTAGATACTTAGTACCTACAGGTACCTACCAATCAACTCTTTCTTCCTAACCACCCTCATCGCTCCACTCCTTCCATCCGAATCCCACAAGCTCCACCTACCTAGGTAGGTATACATTTCCAGTGTACTGTACCAAAACCCTCATAGCTTCCCAAATAAGAGAATCAAACCTACAAGTCTCGAAAAAAAGGTAGGGAGATACGATTCACAGCACCTACCTACCTACCTACCTACCTACCTACCTACCTCCTTCTTTCTCTCCTTATACACCACAGAACTGGTATATCATCGTACTGTACAGTACATACGTATCATAGATGAGTTTCCCGATAAGTTCTCCATAACGGTTTAACAGAAATAACCCGATAGTTCTTTCCTAGAATAGAGATTTCTCATTGTTATCCTCTGTATAAGAGCTCTCGCTCTTAAATTCTGAAAATTGTGTTTGATGTTAGTGAGATAGGGCTGGAGTAATCCTCTCTATAGGTATGGTATGGTAGAAAACCTAAACTCGGGTGACAGTGGGTCTGATGAAGTGGGTAAGGTTTAGAAACCGTTCCTGTGAGATGCGGAGAAATCGTGTCTTCTCACTAAGAAGCTGTAGTTTCTCAACCAAGGTAAGTGCTTAAGTACTTACGAGTCGCTCTTGTCGTATTTATGGTTGAAGCAATTGATCTCGATTCGGCTTGTCATCAAACTGACGAGAGGCTTCTATGTATTACCATCTATACGGGTCATGTTTCTCTTGCCTTCCCTAAATACACTTCTTTACCCTAAGAGATGTAGATGTAGCCCAATCTTCTCCGTAGCAGAAGCCTGACCACGGCCCTGACTAATAGGTGCGTTGAAGTGGTCGTTTCTCTAACACGCGTTTGAGTCGTGGCTTTTCTCTCTATTTTCTTCCAATCATTTTGATCTAGCTGATTCGGATTACGAAAGGTTTAGTTGGCACTTTACTCCGTATTTTGTTAATTTTTAATGTTTTTGTATTTTTATATAATATTGTTACAAGATTCGGACGGACTAAGTGTCAACATCTCCGATCATTATTCGGGTCATAGCCCCCATTCCCCTCGGGGGATTCTTCCGAGATCTCTATCGAAGAGTGACATTTCTCTTTTCTTCCGTAATATCTCTCTCAACTTCTGCATCTTTGTCTTCTTTCTCTATCGCTCCCTGACTCCTGTTCTCCACATGCTTTGCCGTGACCAGCGGCCTGTCATCTTTCGTAAGACCAAGCTCAAGTGCTGCCCACGGGTCATGATGAACTACACGAGGTCCCAGCGATGGAGAATATCTTCCATCGCTCATAACAGATTGTGATGAACTGCTTGAATCTATGGACTTTGCGTAGATCATTGAAGGAAGAAGTTTGATTTTTCGGAAGAGTGGTCGAAGGGTTGCACATGACGAGGCGATTATACCAAGTCCGATTTCGACGGTGCTCCATTGTGCGAGGTAAGCAAAATTATATAGAAAATCCGGACTGGAATTGAGATGTTTAGCGTATGGGACACGCATGACAGTTGCTATTGAGGCTCTATTGAAAACTGTTAGTTGTTGGTTCCAAGGAAAGTGGAAGGAGAACGCACAATACTCCTACTGCTAGCAATCCGACGACCGAGAATTTGGTCTTGAAATCCATCTTCGCATTCCATACGAATGAAATTGGTAACAAGGCCAATGTCCAGTCTACCAAGACATTCAATAAGAAAGAAATATATGTTGGAATCGTCGCAAGTCTACGACTATGGCAATCCCCCCATCCAGCTTCGGCTGATTTGATTGGACTAAATCGATCCCTCGACCAGTAAAATCGAATGGGGTGGCATTGCAAAAGAATGACAAAAAAATAGGCAAAACTAAAAAGTGCCAACGTCACCAGCATCGTCCAGATGGTAATTCGTTGCCATCTCTGATGCAAGCAGATTCTCAAGAGAAGGACTCCCGCTACGAATTTCACCAGAACCGCTACGACGACATAAGAAACCTGGCCAAGAAAGAGAAACATAAGGGCCGTCTCCTGCGAATCTATCGATACCTCATCCACATGTCCTCCGAGTCCGTACCGAACTGCTAGGAGGCCGAAGGATGAATAAGCGATGAAGATAACCTAGATGCTATGATTAGTTCCACTGTCACGGATTTAGCAGGGTCCACCCTATTTACCAATGTGAAAACCGCCAACCAATCCTCCGCGTAAAACCGCTTCTTGAGAATATACAACGCCGTGTAACATCGGAGGCCAACAGTAAGGATGCCGAAAAATAGTAGAATACTCCCAACGGCCGCTAACTCTGGTCCCCGGTTTTGGCCTGCCATGATATGGAGCGCGACGCGACTCGATTAGAAAAAAGTAAGTTGGCGGGTTGAAATTTGCTGGGAAAGTTGAAACTAGTTCACCTCACCAGGAGGAGGTCCGAAATTAAGATCGCCAGCGTGAAAGAAGGGAAGGACTTCGAAAGCCCCACGAAAAAATCCAAACCACCGTAAGGTGTCCGTTAACGAAAGTCGGGTTATCGATGAACGTTCGTCCCAAGGTCGAAAATTTCATCTGATGACCCTCTAGCGTTGGGGTCACTGGCCCTCTACTTATAACAAACGATTGTCCAAGGAGACTTCGCTTGGTCTCTGAATAACATCGTCCAAGAGGCTTGGTTGTCAGATACATATGGTGGGGTTTCCGGGTCGGTCCTAGCCAAAGACCCTTTTTTGAGGCCCGAAAACAGAGGCAAAGCGACATCACGGACCAGGGGACGCGCTATTTTGAGGGTAAATCCTATCGTCCGATCATCGAGTCCCACTATGTTACGGCTCGGCTAGTTTCTTAATTATTCCCCCGAACGTCTGCCAAGGTACGGGATGTTTGGTGTTGAGATTTTGCGATGTGGAAGAAGACCGTGGCAGACGGGTCACAACTTTCGGGGATTCATGCTACTCGTCATTTGACGTCGTATGTGGAGTTGTGTGGGGCCCTTCGGCCTCTAATATATGATGTAGATGAAATAGAAGCATTTTATATTGTTTGTTTTAAGAAACGCTGTTTCGCGGCTTTGAGCTTGATAACTTAATAATGCCATTGTTAGAAGACGGAGGCTTGGTTGAGTGTACAGCCCCTCCACGAACGTACGAAGTTGCAGGACGTTTAGCGATGCTAAAACATCTTGAATTACTACTCGAGTAATTACTCGAGTAATTCAAGCAAAACACACTGCACTACGCTGTAAATTTTAATACAGTTGTAGAAACGCTAGAAACTTGCGAGTTTGGTGAAGGGGCTGTATAGAGTACTCCGTATACTGCTAATTACTCGAGTAGTAATTGAAGCAAAACACACTACAAACTACGCTGTAAATTTTAATACAGTTGTAGAAATCCTCGAAACTTGCGAGTTGAGTTTGGTGAAGTGGTTTTACGGAGTACTCCGTATACAGCAAGGACTTACGTGTGCAGGAGACGCGTGTAATGTGAGAATTATTCCCAGGTCTTTAAAAGAGTCGCATCTCGGAATGAGAATATGTCAGAATATCTGAATATGATAACCACAAATTGCGCTTGTACGGTCAGATGTGTTCTTGACATGCCAAGTAAAGACGGGAGGACCTACAACTTGGGACCACTCCTTGTCAATATCTTGTACAACCCCATATAAAACGCACAATTCAATTGGCTTAGGGGGCTATATTATGGGGCTCATCCATTCCTATAATGATTTATTTACATTCATAAGAGCAGGGGAGACACGAGTGCCCAGACCCTTGGACTTGTTTCTGGAGATTCTGGAACGTTGATGTGGGATAGAGGTGCTCTGAGGTGGGGTGACGACATCGCTTGACCTTGACGAAAGGGGAAGCTTCCCGAACACATGTCGTCAAAAGAGTTGCCTAAAGGGGAAAGTCATCGACAGGTCCCGCATGCGATAAATTAGGGGCCCTTCAGTGTTACCTTATCTTCTCTAGGGGTTCAAGAACCCATGTCGGTAAGAAGTCCTTACATAACATAGGGACATGAAGCATCTCCAAAAATGAATGAGTCAGTTGTGTAGTTCATGAAGGCGTCCTAGCTCATACTCCTGATCGCAAAAAATTGTTCTGGAAACCTTAACTGTCCTCATGGCGCAGTTATGTCCAAGTGCCGAGCGAGTACCATCTTGTTACAGACGAGACAAGGATAGCTCGTGGCCTGTATTACCGAAGAAGGCACGCAACTCCACATCCCCACCATTCGTCAATCGTCAATCCACAACACGTGCAGGGAAGGTGGATAACAGGTGGATAACATGTGGATATCCAGAGATCGATCATAAAGAGCAATCGGCTACAATTTCTTTTTCTACCTTGATTTTGGGAGATAACATCCTAGTTTAAGAGGCTAGAGAGATTTACCATCTACACTCCTAGAGTCATAAGATTACCGAATATCACACGAGATACGGTTGTAGATTACATACCTCAGGGATGCTGAGGGGGTTGTTGTGGCTCGGCTCGTATTGGAATGTTCATTCCAAGGTGAGGGGTTGAAAACCCGGTTTCCAAAATCCAACATCAGACATGGACCATGGTTTTGGGAAATACGCACCTCACTCGCTTCCAATTGGAGCATTTGAACCTATGTCTCATTTGCAGAGGCTACATTATAGCACGCTCCATTGTCATGACTAGTCTACGAAATGTGGAAGCAGAAGATTTGTGTAAATTCGAGATAATAGTCGAATGTTGATTGAGATTAGAAGTTAAAGATATCTATGGTGCGTTGAGCTCAAGCTCAGGGATATAATAAGGACGGTTGCAAAGAAAGAAAAACTACCGTCAAAGGCTCAGCTGCCTAGTAGATGCGAAAAGAGAAAAAGGAGATGCCATAAAGAAACCAAAAATCGCTCAAAGTTCGTATCCAAACATCAAATCAAGACCCAACCAGAAACCCCTGAGCGCCAAACCCCTCATTAATGCTGAAAATTATGAATCGAAAATTGCTCCATAGGCTGGGATGCCTCTAGCTTCCATAGCATAGACGACCATCTGCGTTAACTTCTTGTTACTAATAATGCATACCGCCTCTGCATTACTCTCTCTCAACAAACGATAGGTAATAGCAACCATATCTGGTCTACCCATCGTTTTCGTATTATGAATGACGGCTTTTGGATCTGCAGCTCTGACGGCATCGCAGATCTCAGTACCGAAGTTGGTTTCCGGATGCGGAGTTGACCAGAAGACCCGGGCTGGGACTTTCTTCGCGTAGATGACTGGAAGACAAGGTCCGATTCCTGAACCAGTAGCGACGAGAACAATGGATCGGAATAAGGGTGAGATGCGTAAAACACCACAAGCTGGGACACCGCGAACCCATAGTTTCGTTGGTCCGTTGTTGATTTGTCGTTTTGTCCAGTCGCCAGCATTTGAGACAAGGACGGAGAACTCTGTCATACCTGGTTTTGCAACGGTGGCAAAGGCGTGCCACTCGAGCAGTGGTCTCTCACTCAATCTGATAGCTGTTCCGACCTCGGCTGTCGTGTAGTTGAAGTAGAGACGGACAGCGTGGGGGGAGAGTACATCAGCTATAACTTCAACCTTTCGAAGCTTTAACCATGGCCAAATGACAGATATAGTTGCTATTAGGAGTAGCCAGTATGCAGGGCTTATTATAAGAGCGTGACCGAGTGTGTCCTTACCACGGGAGGCGTTGGTGGCGAGGACGGTTTGAACCCAGAAGAGCACCAGTGATGTCCAACCCGCGAATCTGTGAGTAAGCTCGAAGTAGTCGTGGTATTTCATTCGAATTGCCGGGTGCGCCGAACCGACCATCGCCGTCAGGAGCGTAATTAATAAGTATGAAATGACCAAGACGGCAATAGACTCGTGGTGAATTGTTGCAGTTATAGTAAATATGATGAGCCAACTTAATGCAGCTACTCCACACCCACTATGTAGACCTCCAATGTGGTAAACTTTGGCACAGTTTCGTCGAAGCCATAATGGTGCTGAAGTTGGCACCGAACAAGCAATCTTGAACAAGAAGTTGATGACTACTTCCTGTCTCATCAAAACGGCCATGCAGAGATTGGCTCCAATAGCCGTTGACATGTTCTCAAGATGTCGACCCGCCTTTCCAAAACGTGCCATCAGAATGGCAGCTATGGCATTGGCGATGAAAACAACTGAGAAGAATCTTCGGTAAAGAGAGAATATGCGGTGACGTAACGCACGAAGACCATGTCGTCCGTTTTTCTCTGGAAGTTGGTATTTCTCGGAATAATCTGATTCAGAAGATCCGCGAGAAGATGGAACCAAAGCCTGTTCTGATGCCTCGGCATTCTTCTCTTTTCCTGAGGCTATGACTGCCGCTGCTGGGGCTTTGATACTAGCAGGAGCAGAGAGTTGGCCACCAGTGGATGCTATAAGTGCACGTTTGTCCACTTTTCCGTTTGCAGTCATTGGTAGTGACTCCACGAACCTGAAATTCGCAGGTACGGCATAATAAGGTTGTCTCTCTGCTACCACAGCTTTTACAATTGATTCTTCGATGAAATCTGGGCCTGTATAAAATCCCCAAAGTATCTTTGAGGTAAAGATTGCGCATGCTTTCGTCACTCCTGGAGTTGCCTCTATGGAAGCGGAAACACTGTCGAGTTCTACTCGGAAACCCTGATTTTATTAGTAAAGTATTCACAGAAGCTTATTAAGTTCCTAGCAATTACCTTAATCTTGACTTGGTCATCTGCCCTACCCTCGTGAGCAATAGAGCCGTCTGTTTTCCATCGACATAAATCACCGGTGTTGAACATAATAGATCTGGAGCTAAGTTAGTAAAAGTCCAAGGGATAATCCAAGATATATTCTTACCCATCATTCGCGAACTTGTCCAGCTTGTATCTTGTTGCGGTGAGTTCCGGCAAGTTCAAGTATCCTCGTGACACCGCAGCACCTCCCACCCACATCAGGCCTGTGGCTCCAATTGCGGTTGGAATTTCGTCCTCGTCCAGAATATAAACAGTGGTGTTTGGAACAGGTGTACCAATAGATAATTCAGTACCACGGGAGTGTTTGTGCATGGTGTTTACGATCGTGACTTCTGTAGGACCTGGACCACGAACAGTCAGTCTTTTGTATAGAAAAATATTCAAAAACCTTCGTCTGACTCGGGAGTGAGGAGAATAAGTTTTACAATGGGAAAAAATCCCTCAAGAATTTCACTTACCACAACAGTTGTAGAAGGTCGCTTGTTCTGACCAATCATCGGCAAGACTGTATACTTCGTTAGCGTGTTCTTCTAAAAAATGGTCCGCGCGAAATCCACTTACGCCTGTGGGCATGGCTCCCCTGCCACTGCCACTACCTTTATGTTTGGATAGTCATTTCGCGCGAATGTTCCGAGGATTGATGGGGTGGATATCACGGTATGAGCCTGTTTAATTAGCAGATGCAAAGGAAAATACAGCAAAGATTCCTACCTTTCGGAGGACATATTTCCAATCACTTGTTCGAACTAGTAAAGTGCCTCCATTCATGAGTGTAGCAAAAATCTCCCATTGTCCTAACAAGTTAGCGAAATCCGTACGAGTGTTGCGATTATGAAACCTTACCCATATCAAAAGATATTGAAAGTAATTGCGCCACGGGAGTAGCTCTTTGAATATTTAAATTCCCAGGATATGACGTTAGCAGATTTGTGACATTGCCGTGAGATACGTCAACTCCCTTCGGAGGACCAGTGCTTCCTAAAACCTGTCAGCCTAATAATTCCTTTTCCGGCCTTCTAAGATTTATACCGGATGTGTAAATTGCGTATGCGCCGTCGGAACCGCTGCATTCAACCTGAACTCTAGGCGAGGTTTGTAACTTTTTTGGTTGAGAATCCAGAACGAGTATTTTGCACGTTGTTGGGTCTGCCAGCGATTGGACTTTGCTGTGAAACTTTTCCAAGCACAAAACGAGTGGTGCGCCTGTGTCTTTGATGATATGTCGGAGGGCTGATTCTGCGGTAACCTGCCCATCCAGGGGAACGTATTGACAACCACACTTTAAAATTGCTAGCATAGCAATGACCATAGGTAAAGATCTTTGCACCACCAAACAGACCCGCTGCCCTGGCTGTAAACCCATCGATATCAGCCGGTGGGCGAGCTCATTGGCGGCATTTTCCAACTCATGGTATGTGAGAGTGTTTCCCTCTTGCTCCACAGCAACAACATCCGGTTGTTGATCAACAATGCTCTCGAAAGCTTTATGTATTAGTTGGAAAGGAGCTGGTTCTTCACGTCCCCGTCCGAACTTGTTAAATAGGACTTGATCGGAAAAATTAAGGCCCTCCAAATGTAGGAATGAAGGAGCCATGGTGAGGTGTCGAGGAAGGAGTGTGTTGAGAGGAATTAATTATGATGTATGACGGAAGTTGATAGCAGCCTCAACACAAGCATCCAACAAAGAACAAAGAAACCGATATGAAAGACTTGGGGAACAAGCCATTATTAATATGATCTCTTTGTTACTCCGTACCTTCCCAAACCACTGAGCTCGGAGGAAAACCAAAACCCGTGGCTGCATGCATAGGACCTAGTACTGACCATAGCAGCGAGGTGCTCCATTGCCAAAAGAAAAGCCCCGCTGATCTCCATAATAAACCTTAACGGGTGACATGATATGGATGAATGGATCTCTGGTTTGCCAAGGATAATGTCAAAAGAATGGAAGAGATTAATTCTGCTTTGGCTTTGGCCCAAAGTGCTGGGGAAAACCCTGAGATGGACGGAAAAACACACGATGGCAGTGAATGGTAAGTGGATCTGTGAGTGGATAGCATAATTGTAGCCTCCCCCTCTTCCCCACCTGAGCAATCCGTTATTTCTTACTCTGTGGGCCTCTTATGAGCTGCGCGTAATACCCGACTATTCAACCAATCAGAACGAACCAAGCTAAACAATAGACGATGGAACAACTTTACAAGAAGTTTCAGTCTTCAAGTGGCTTACTTATCACTGCATTATCAGGGATCGTGGATTAAAAACTGGGCAGAAGCGGGCAGGCCGTACCTAGGCACGGAGAAGTGGGACCAGCCCAATAATGGAAGACGAATTTGAGCCGCACACATCCCTGGACCAATTGCTCTTGAGTACAGCCCCTGGGACCTGCGAACAACCATCTCTAGATTGTCCCGTTAATCCAGAACCCCTCAAGCTGATCAAGTCATAAGGATGCAACTTGACGCAGTAGGTACTCCGTACGGAGTGCCTCAAATTCTGCCGAGTTGCTAAGACGGGCTAGCATACCAAAAGCAATCAACGTTACAATAAAAAAGTGCGTACATTGTGCAATACTCCGTAATGGTATTCGGGACGTTGTAAAAGGGGAAAGAGGGGGAAGAGCCAAGCAGAAATACGAAAGCTGACAACTTGAACTTCTACGAAGCAATATGTTATGCTCTTTCGAGATATGAAGGCTTCTTGGGATTGCTCGGTTATTAAATAGATTATTCATTGGAATAGTTGACGATGGAGGACGTTGTGCAAAGACCAAAATCGGCGCAAACAACCTGCGATAGTAAAGTCTTGGGCGGTAACTTAAGCAACGCCAATAAAGGCAATGGTAAATCTCGCGTCATGCTGGAGATAGCCGCAGACTAGGCCCGCAATTCCCCACCCTACTGATCAGGGCGTCTGTCCCGGTAGAGTAGGTGCTATTGATTAAGACTTTGTAGGGCGACAAAGTGGCCCGGCTTATCATTCAATATAATGCATCACTTGTTTTCAGCAAGCCATGATGCCATTCACAGTCTTCTGACCAAGCATGTAAAGTCGTGATCAAAAGCACCTCCTTTATGAGGAATGGTATTCGGAGGTTCGGATACCGATGCGTCTATTACTTGAAAGGGAGCAGATGTGCATTTTGATATCAAAAACTTGGGGAAGTTGGCAGAGGTGCATTCTCAATGTGGAGGTGGGGGTGGTACTGTACTGCAGCCCTTGCCTGTCAGCAATCACAACATGATGCAGCCAGCACATGCAAGGGCGCACCGTTGAACCCCTGGTGATCAGTTACTGTAAATGAAAATGGAAAGAAATCCTTGGTAAAGACGTTTTAGATAATGGGGTAGACCTTTCAAGGTGTTTTTCTGGGTAGATATTGCTCTTAAGTATATTCGAAGTACGCACAACCGGTGGTTATTATATATTGGAAGTACGTATAATTGGTGAATGCAACGGTCAATTGATGATTCTTATATATAGCTGGAAAATAATATCTCCGTCCCGAGCTCACGATTATGTCCGTGATTGGTCAAGAAAAGAAGGTCTCACCCCGCGGCTTTGAGTTTGACTTCAATGCATGACCGTAGAATATCCCCATACCAAGCTCCCGTACAATGTCTTGACTACTCCGTAACTGACAACATTTTCAGTACTCCGTACGGAGAATCATGTTCCGTACAATCTTCCAACTTTTCGTTCTCGGAACAAGCCTGAGGAAGTAAGAAACCGCTGGTCGACGATCAGCTGCAGATGCAAATTGCACTCTCCCCTGTGAATATATAGCAGTGCTACAAGATCTAATGGCGCCAAATTTGGCGCTACAATTTTCGCGTCGGCCAATAGAACGCGCGAAAATACTAACTATTAGGTTTGAAAATACTGTGGGATTGAATATAGAAAACAGTAAAGAGCCAAGCCAAGCCGAGGCGTCCACCCGCTTTATATAGAACGGGCAAAAGCCCAAGTTTTCCGTGTCTTTTTTCGATTGCGATAAAATGTGCGAGAAACGGGAGAGGTGTTACTTTGCAGTATGATGTAAGCGAAATGCTTCTTTGCGGCTTTGTAAGTAAAGGGGGTGGACAATGACCGACGAACCCCTACCTGGTTAATAGTACAATTCGGCCCCAACTTTTAGCGAAACCAGCGAATCAGAGACACCGATTTAGGCATTATAGACTTTAGTCACATATGATCTGCGTAACAAGGGCAACTCTTAGCTAGGTTATAAGAGGAGGTAGCTCATGTGATTCCTAGGGATATAGAGGGGGCCTTTAATCTAGTTTTTAGAGGGGTTCTTTAGATTAGATAGTAATATAGATTTGTGGGTTGGATGCTGAAGAAGCTCGTCGAGATGTCGCATTAGATGAAGTCGTCGAGTCCTGATATTCCACCACATCCCACGTATGTAAAGTTGCCTCTGGAGCAAACGATACCCGACGATTTGCAAGTAATAGAGACTACGCTTTTCTCTCTTTCTTCTTTACCTTTACTTCTTTAGCTTTCTCTAACTTAAGATATAAAGTCTTTAACCCTCTTTAGGTAAATAAATGAGCGATTTAATTTGAGCCAAAAGCGACTCAATTTGGTTCTTCTCCCCAATCACCAGAATCAAAAACTGGGGCCTCTCCTATCTGTCACTCTCCATTTCAGAGACTGAGAGACGTAACAATAGAGGTATCCTACCCGACCTTTGTTCCTCCAATTTTAATTGTTTACAATTCATTAATCTCAATCCTTCGTACAGCGGGCGCTGCATTTATTCGCAACCTAAGCGAGAATCGATATTGTAACCATGGTTCTAGGGAGAATTTGAAACACGAAAAAAGAAGGTTTGGAGGGAGTCAGAGTACCTGTTTTTATCGTTTGCGTAGTACAGGTACACGACTCAAATATTTTACTGTGTGATTCTACTGGCGAGTGTAAGTGGGCCCGTCTGTATAGCGTCAACCTTGTCTTGAACTAGATTTAATTTAGAGATAACAAGTGGGACAACTTGCGACCCGAGCGTTGTTAGTACTAATCACTCTTCCTTCCCTCCTAGCTCGACTTATTATTTGTATGGTTTTTGCACAGGTATTATACGGAGTTTGTGCACCTTTTTAGAACGAACCTAACCACTAAAAATCGGCTGCCACAGCACTCTATTTTACTAAGAAGTACTAAGAAGTATTAGGCAACTAATTAAATGTATTCGTAGTGGGCTGGTGAAGGTCCGCTACATGAGAAAGGTGCGCCGGATTAACTGGTTATTCCGACCCGAAATGGGGTAGGTCCGCGCTTAAAATCCATACAGTAAGCATTTTGAATTGCGGAGATCAAGTAAGGTAGAAGCTCAATCTTACGATTACGATTCAAGTTGATTGCTCGCACATCAGTTTGCAAGCCGCAAAAAGCAAATCACAACATGACGGAATTCTCAAGCGAATCTTCTCTAGTACATGTGGAACTCAACGAATTTGGCGTGGCGCTCATTAAGCTCAATCGCCAAGAGAAGAGAAATGCCCTCTCCCAGACCTTGATTGATGAACTTATCAGAGCAATTTCAATGGTTGAGGGGGATCAAAACATCAAAGTGGCGGTTTTAACGGGAAGCAACACAGCGGGACCATTCTCCGGTAAGCCCCTCCTCCTTTTCGACGATCTTTTGGAATCTCTGAGACAGATGGAACTAACCCTATTCACTTCGAACTGAGCCCTGACCATTTTCATAGCGGGTGCCGACTTGTCGGAATTGCTTCATATCTCCACTTCGCAGGCATACGCGATACAATACCTTGCCGATTTGAACAATGCCATCACACGCATGCGAAAGCCCATCATCTGTGCTGTTGCAGGCTTTGCACTTGGCGGCGGGTTTGAGTTGGCAATGATGTGTGATATTATCTACGCCGCTGTAGATGCTAGGTTTGGACTGCCAGAGTTGACTGTCGGAACTATCCCCGGAGCTGGTGGGACTCAACGTCTTACGAGGGTCATTGGAAAGCAAAAGGCGATGGATATGATTTTGACGAGCCAAACGCTTACCAGCAGTGAATTGAAAGGACTGGGATTGGTGGCCAGAACTTATCCTGTGGGACAATTGCTTGAGGAGACGATGAAATCAGCCGCTATTATCGCTGGCAAATCAGTTCCTGTTGTAGCTCTGGCGAAAGAGGCCGTTCTTATTGGTAAGCCTCCCTTCTTAAGCTCAAGCATGCATACTTCGACGTAAGATACATGTGGGTCAATATGAGCCGCAAACTAATTTTCATAGCGGATCAAACCACTTTGGATGCGGGGTTGAAGCTTGAGCGAGCTTTATATTACAGTTCCTTTGCTTTGGAAGACAGGACAGAAGGCATGTCTGCCTTCGTCAACAAACGAAAGCCAGAGTTCAAGAACTGTTAATTAATACTCAGAGCTGTTGCCATTCAAATTAGTATCATGTTGAAATCAATAGACATCCCAAGCGTTTCTGCGTCTGTCAATTGGTGTCACGTGAGTAAAGCATGACCTTCAATCTAAACTCTATTCACCACTTGACCGGAAATTTCCGTTTTTGTCCTATCGATTTTGCGCATTACTGGTACTCTTTCTGGTCTTGTGGATCCTTGAAAGATGCCAAAGTCTCCATCTCTCAACATCCGTGATCTATCTTTCCTTGCAAACCCACACTAACCAATGCTTTAGATCTCTTTCTTCGTGCCCAACTCACCTCCAACATGAATTGTGTTTCACGGCAGTTGATGTGACATACCAACCAGACGATTCATGTATTGAATTGGCCAGACACTCCCCCAAATCGTCCGATCTTGGTCTCGTATGAACCAGTGTGAACTTGGTCAAATCAGAAGTAGACGCCTCATGCAAAGCACGCTTATTTAACCAATGAGGAAAGAGTAGTCTGTCAAGGAACTCCGGTATACCCTATAAGCTTGCGAAATATTGACAGTCTCAATATTCATCAAGAGCCGCGAAAATGCGAAAAACATTTCATTCTGTTGCACTTGAGTAATTCCAGCCTATATTTTGTTTTTACGTTTGGTCCAGCGTCCCCCTTTATCCCTAGCCGAAACAGAAATATTTGTCCTTCGAAGAATCACGAAACAAGTAGCAAATCAATTTCCCAGCACCCGGCCCCCATTCCAGCCCTCGTGCCTCAGTTCTTCTCCATCCGATATGCCAACCACTCATGTCGTTCAGGCTGGTGGCTCCATTGCTCTAACTGTGATGGTCCAATCGATAGCTGAGCAAGGTTCGCTTGTGTCAGGGCCTTGGCGTTATAAGCTCTAGTACTTGTAAGCTTATATTTTCCTCTGACCATTTGCAGCTCAATGACTTACTTTTCTTCCACCGGTTTCTCGATTTCTTTGAAAGTGGGCATTGCATCAGCACTTCTCCTCTTCCCATGGCGTCCTGACCTAGTCCTTAACGAGCTTTTAGCCGAATGCTGTGCAGTTGTGCAGTTGGCCCCCATGATGGGGTAAAGCGGAATGATGAAAATACTAGATTTTTGATTTTGAATTCAGTATATGTCGATCTAATAATCGGGTAGGTTTCTCTGCAACCCTCATCGAACAGACGACACTGGCTAACCCTTCTTTTATCTCTCATGAATCCTCATTGTGTCACCTCCCAAAAACGAAGCTCTCTTTCATTGAATCCTGTCATCGTCAGAATTGGAAGCGGCCCATGGCATGAAGAAATCCTTGTCAGGACTGTCCCGAAACCTCTAATTTCGAAGGAAGTGACTTTCGCCAGTAACAATTCTGATAGCTCCCATCTCCAACAGCCAACATTGGACAACGAGAACTCTCCGGGAACTGTTATAGGTCAGCCGTTGTGAGCCTCGAATCGAGAAGTCATTCTCCGGGTGAGGCATACATCTCCCATCTGCACCAACACACCCAACCCGCCTCCTTTCGAAGGTAATTCGTTACCTTATCATGCCATTGTTCTCGCAACCGCACACCGCAAGTACGCATTATGACCCTCCGATGACCCCCAAGTTCGAGTTTGTTATACATAACGAGTCGTGTGTGGTACATTTGCCCCCACGAGTTCATCGTGTGGATATACTACACCACGCCACAGGTGCATTCTGTGGTTGGCTGTTAATTAGATATGAGAACCGAATCTTCGGGGAAGCCGGCATCGGTTCTTCTCTTGCTGCATGTCACGGACAAATGATGGATCGAACGATGTTGGGGTCGTCTCGATTTCTTATAAAAGTACCCTTGGGGCTCAGCTGTGAAACAATACTCACAATATCGGGACCGACGATATGACTCTCTCGTCACGGAATACCTATCAAAAACCATTAAAACTCATTAGAAATGCTTATCTCTCGACCGGGGAACTACATGGTGACACCCTTTACCCCTCAGGTGGTTGAATAACACCACATTTCTTGGAAACCATCATGCTTCCTGATGAACTATTGTTGGTCAAAGATATGAGCTAGGAAAAAACGGGCCGTTCCCGATTGATGGAAACCTGCATCATCGTTGATGCCCAAGTTACTCGTTTAGGCGGGAACGAATTCCTTTTGCGGTAGTGGTACATATGTTCTCTCAATGAGGGCAGCATGTCGGTGGAATGGGATCAGAAGGTCGCCTTTTCCGGTACTACATAATACTGTGCTCCCATATTCCGGAATCGATACCGGCGTTGTCTTGGAGCTTTATATCCCTTGGCAGAGCCTCAACTGATGACAAGGACATGCACATGGATCAAACTTGGACAATATGTCCAACCATTAAGTTGGAGGAGCAAAAGAAACGCTGGATTCAATTCTGACTTAAGTGAATAGAACAAGCACTGAAACAAAACTCAGATGCCATACATAAATCTTGTACCCTTTTTCAATTCCCTTTAAATTCCAAAACCGATTCGTTTCCTGGGTATCTTTGTGTTTTCATCTCCGTCCCCTAAACCTCCGATTTCTTTCACGATATGCCAGCGACTGGTTGAAAAAGATCGGCATCCCAACGGCAGAGAGAAGAGAAGAGAAAAAGAAAAGAAAAGAAAAAAGCAACAATATGAGTCGACAATACAGAAACGAAATAACCTCCATCCCCGTTCGCGGTCCTGGTCCATAGTGTGGCACAACACTGCGCCATCCTCTGCAGCGATAATAATCACGCCCCCAAAGTCCGCCTAATGGTACCTAAAAGAATAGAACCGGCTTTGGAGTGACAATACAACCGGAAAGTATGAAGAAGTGATAAAGCTTGAGGAAAATATATCGATCGTTTTGATCGCCCGTACTGTAAACCGGGTTCTATAGGAAGTCGTTTTGCAGCCTTCCGTCTGTCGATTTCCCATTTCATGAGTTCTTTGTGTTTCCTTCATTCTCATTTCCATTTCCATAACTTCTGTCTTTAGAAATCTCGGACTGACGGATCAGGGCTGCCACACCCTCATCATCGAGTCCTTGAGTGAGGTCTGGGAAGAGTGTACGAATGGATGGAATTGTGAGAAGGTTTTCTGCTGTTCGAGGGATTGCATCTGATATTGATTTCGGTGCGAGTTTTGGGTTGCTGGTAGCCATGTTGGTATCTTACCATGGCTACCACGAGGTATTCAATAACGAACGCAAGTGAGCCGGGCGATCGAAGCAAGGAATCATTGCTAACTATATCCTAGAAGTTTGAGTAATAGACCGTTTAGTTGTTGAGATCCAACGAAATCTAGGGCTCGTCCTTGCTGTCGCCTCGCTCTTGTATGGATAGAGTACCTCGATCGACTGACTCCTTTATTACGAAACGTATACAAGAGGCCTTCCGAGGTTTAAAAGAGTCATCGAGGCTGCTTCCTTATTCCTGTTTTCAAAGACCCTGAAGAAGTCGACAAACCGCTGTGGTGGCTTTTCCGGAAACCAAGGAGCTTTCCCGCGAAAGCAAGTTTCATCATACATGCGTTACCCCCCTCTACGCACACCCGCCAAACAACAGCTGAACTGCCTTGGTGGAAGCCTTCATACCCTCTTTTCTTTCCCAATGGGACGAAAGATGCCCACCGCATTTTTCCGAAATAGAAGAACTCGAGGATACTATTACCAGCGAACAGAAGGAATCGACAGGCCTTGGTAGGGCATCTTGCTTCCGCCTGTCGAATTCTACATTCCAGAAAGTTTGAAGGATCGATTGACTACACGAATTTGGAGCTCATCCAGAAAGAAGACATCCAATGCCGACTATCCGATAAACGTGGATCAGGCAACAACAGGGGTCGTCTCACCGAGCCCTTCCGAATCCTCACACCGAACTCCAACCACGCTTTGTTTGCCGATCGATAATGATATTGCTGGGACGAAAGGACCCAGCCTCCGTGTAATGCGGATGGAGAAATACTTATAGTTATCTGTCTTTCCCATGTCGTATAACAGAACGTACCGATGCTAAGGCTTACCTCTGTTACAAGATAAGTATGTTCAGTTAGCTTGAGATCTTCTGAGTACAGAATGCTGCAGTCTTGTCTTGGCCTACATGTATGTGGCTATGAGCACGTGGGGGTACATGAACTATCAAGGAACCCTCCGTGGCTGAGACAAGGGTACTGCCCACGGAAGTCAGCCTTATGCAGAAAATTATCGTTAGGCATAATATCTGTTGGCAATCACTTTGTCTTTGAAAAAGGAAAAGAGTTTTGATTTTGAGGGATTTTGTTACCTGCTATCTACGAAACTGAGCGAGGTTGTTCTTGTTTTTATTACAATCATGAATCACACTACTTAATCAGATAAGAGATCTCGTTTTGAAGTCTAGTTCGCACAAATTTTCAGCGAGTGCCTGGGAGTTACAGTAATACCAAGCAAGTCACGTGATGCACGTGACAAGCTCTCCTAATCCGCCGCAAGCGAAGCCTAGAATATACCCTAGAAAAGATAAGCTGGAAAAAGACTTTCCTGAACGTGAGGTAGAAAGTAGTTTTGAAGAATACTTCACAGGATCTTGGAAACTGAAAACTGTTGGCATCTGTCTATATCCAAGGGTGAGCAATTCAGGTGTGGTTCAAATGGTAGTATATTTGCTAAGGAGCTAAAGAAGTTTTAGCGCTAAAGTATTAAGAACTAGAGCGTAGTGGGTCTGCGATGAAACGGGACAAAACGAGTGCAATATATCGCAACAAACCCCTTTTTTGATAGTCAAACATTTCTTTGTCGTTGTTCGTGTTTGACATTGTTCTTTGTTTAGCTCCTACTCTTGGTTTCTTTTGTTTATGATTTTGATAGCTTGTTAATGAGAGTGATTGCTTACGCATCTATCTCTGATAGAAGACGAATGATAGGTCACACTATGGATAGTAGGAAACATTTATTTGGGGTAAAGTTGATTGTTGCCGCTTAGGAAAGGGGGGTAAATTGAGCGAGCGCGAAATCGGAAAATGGTAACTCCGTGACAAAAATACGAAAATAATCTGTAAAATAATCTACTATACTTTTCGACAGATTATAAAAATAATATATATCGAATAATCTGGTTAAATAATCCAGGGTGCCAAACAGGGTCTTAGTTTACGGATGTATTGTATCAATACTGTATGAAATCTACTCAATACAGTCTAAGACACGGAAGATCACTAGCCACTAATGCTAACTTACTGTAATCATTATTGGAAGCCTGTGAGATATGGGTAATGATGGTGTGTGAGTAAGACCATCTCATTGTTGAATTCACCAGCGTGCGCTAGGACACCTGGTCCCCTAACAACCATGTCTCACCCCTCACGACCGTCAGTACCCCTTCACGGTCTTCCAAAACATCAAAAACAATCATTAAGAACGATCTCATACTCCCAAAATTTGCAGAAGCGAAACATCCTATCCCCACGCTCCATCACCTGAACACGCTGTCAATCAATATGCTGCTCCCTTTCCTCAAGAACACTTATACAGACTACAAGCGTGAAGAGAGGATCTTCTATCAGTTTCTGTACAAGACTGGGAAAGAATGCGGATATCGGAAAGCTGCAGAGTCTACTTCCTCAGGTCAACAAGCAGAGGCAAGCACAAATAAATATATGTTTGACATCAAGCAATTTATCCCTCTAGCTGAACATATTGCAAAGTCAAAGGTCAAAGTTCCCACAGGCGTGGTGAAAGCAGGTCTTGCAGCCGTCAAACTGCGAAGAAACGTCTCAGAACACTTCCAGCAGATTGAAGATAAAAGCTCCAGACAAGCAGCTTCAACCAAGAGGCACTTGTTCTTCGTATCCATTCTCGAGAAGACCATACTTACTCTGAAGCCTTGTTTTGAGACGAAGTACCAAACAATATTTAATATAAGCGAGCCCGCCGACGATACTTTTCAACAGTTAGTGAAGATATTTGACGAAGTCAAGCTTGAGGAACCACCATCACAAGAAGAGAGTCCACTACCAATCGATACAACTGCTGCCACACCACAACACGATATCGAATTCGAGTTCGAGATGGCGGAAGACGACCAAGACCTGGGAGACGAAGCCACATTTGCTACTTTCTGTCTCTTCAAAGACCTTTGGGCCGTATATACGAAGATGAAGGCAGTGTGGCGGAACTATAAGGAGAAAAGAGTTGATCTAATCACTGCGACCATAGCCACCAACACAGCGCTCCAGCTGGCTTTCCGGGTACAAGAAGAATTTTACACAACTTGGCCCAAGGTTCCGCGAGATTACAATGAATTGCTGGAGAAATTAGGAAAGGCCACACCGCCAGCACATTATGCCGATGTAAGCGATGGCTTTCTTCTCAAGCCTCAGTACTTTTTTCTACAGGCGTTCCATCTTGAATTGACATGCTGGAAAGAAGAACACAAAATTCCATGTGTTCCACGGGGCCGGAAATGCTGTTTGGATCTGGGCCAAGAGTACGGAGACAAACTTCGGACAATCATAAACGAGGACCAGGTGGACCAGATGGTTACTGCGATGGAGTTACTCGCCGACGTGCAACTCATGGCGGTGAAGGGATCGAAAAGGCCCTTCGCGTATGCAATAGACGAGATTACATGGGGGCTCGCGAAGTCTGTGGAAACCAACCAGATCGATGTTTGGACTCTCTGCGTTGTCAACTGTTTTGTTGATCTTGTGACAATATGGGAAGTGAGCGAGACAGCGTTCGCAGATTTGAAAACTGTAATAGACAATTGCGTTGCCAAAATAGAAGGACTTGTAAGATTCGCAACTGGTTCCAAGCATATACAGGACCTAGAATTCTCACAATGGCAGAAGTCTCTCGGCGATTCCGCAAAAGCCCTGCAGAACAATCTTTCTATGTGGATGAAGGATCCTTTCTATACAGAAAAGGAGCCCCTGTACAAAAAGACGAAAGATCTGTTTGCAATTGACGGAGAGAGCGAGCGCCATTATTACCTCCAAAGACAACCTCTTTTTCTGGGCTGTATGCTTTCAAGGCTCAATTGGAGACACAAAATCTATGTATTGCCTTCATTGATAGATGGGGGGCTGTTCTTTTCTCTGGCTATCTCTACGATGGGCTTAGAATAACTTCAAGTACCACGAAACCCTGGCCTAGGATGGAGAATATGATGAAGTATCATCCAGAGGGGTTTCCCTATCAGAAAGAATCAATGTCAGTGGCAGACGTATGTAAACATGTCAGAGTTTCGATCAACATGACTCCAGAGGAAGAATGATATGACAACAGCGTTTTGTTGAATAGGAAACAGCGGATACGCACACTAGGAGGAGGATCTGTCCTGGGCAAGATGTATAATGAGGCTCTACAAAGAATGGAATCTGATAAGATGACCATCACCACGGATAACATCGGAATATTGCTGGATCGACAAGTCCGGCAAGTTGGAAGAGAACTCAGTGAGACTCAAAAGCTCACCATCCCTCAGGTTCTAGAAAATATCGAGGGAGTCCTGCTGTTTGAGATTCAAAAGCTGGGGTTTGATTACCTCAAACTTCACGAAGAGTGTCTCAATGTTTTTACCTGGTTTAAATCCGAGCATTTAGATGAACTGATCAAAACTGGTTGTCGGATTCAGAAGCATCAAGCTCTCGACCCTGTTGTTATAGTGGGCTTGCTTTTGGGAGGTAAAGAGCCTAGGCTGTCTTTGATCTCGGGGTATGGTTCTGCTTTGGAAAAAACAATAGAAGAGATTCAGGAGAGGGAAATAATAGCGGCGAAGAAGCGAGGAAAAGAGAAGATGACGATGGAAAAGAAAGAGATGGCTACAACACTGGAAACTGAGGTAAATGAACATCAGGAAGCCCCCAAACCCCAAAAAGCAGTTGACAAGGAACGGGCTATCGCCAGAAAGTGGCTTGACAGTCTATAATTGGCGTATCAGCGATAGAATAATCATGAGTTTGCATACTTTTCAACAAGATAAATAGTGCTTCTTGTGTGATATTCCCATGTTTACTCACGTGATATTCCAGGGCGTAATTTAAGCATCGGCATTTTGTTTTTAACATTATAGTGATTTAAGCTTCGGTAAATTGTACCTATATTATTATAGTAATTTCTAGTTTTTAGTAAAGTATTTACTTTACTTAAAATACTTAAAGTAATATTGACAAGTTATAAACCTTTAGTGAACAGTAAGACGTAAAGAAATTGGAGAATTATCGAAGGAATCGGGATAATTTAGAATAATTCTATTTTACTTAAAATACCTGAAGTAATGATAACAAATTTATTGTCTTATAGAAATAGTAAAGTAATAAGAAAATCTGATAGTTATTCTGGGAAAAGAATTATACAGAATAAGTTAAACAATAAAGTAAAATAGTTAATAATTGAAAATAAAAGGCAAGTAAATCATATGGATACTGTTACAGGGAAAGCTTGAAAGCGATGATAGTCAGAAAACGCGACTTGAGATGAGGTCCAAAGTTTATCATTTCAGTATTATGTAGGTATTGCTATAGGCTTGGACCAAATAGTTGCGTTATTCCACAATATCCAATGAGAGCCTTCTAGGTAAGAAATCCAGAGAAAGAGAAAGGTCGTAGAAGAGTTTAGCGAGCTTGTGAAAACTCATTAATTTGACCTTGATACACCCATCTCAACTTCTGACGTGAAAATTTGTCACCTTTAAGACACAAAAACCACTCTACCTACTTATTTATTAACAGTAAACCAAAGATCCAGGAACAACTCAGACTATCTGTGTATGACCGTTGATGCTATTATCATTGTCCTCTGTTGCGTGGTTGAGAAAGCCAGCAGAGCTCACCACCAAAACACAATCTCTCAATAGATTCTCCAGTCTTCAAATTCCACCTTGACACACCCGAGTACGCTTCCGTATGAAATAAGATTGAAACTTCTTACTGTCGAACATGAACGTAGTGTCAATATCCAAGCATCTATTCGTCACACCTTGAGAGATCAGAGTCAAGTAATCAATATCCATGTACCAACGGTATTTCAGATACATCATGTTACTGCGCAAGTGACAATGTCTTTGGCATACCGCTCCTATATCTGACCAAGCACTCCGAGAACTCGAGCGTGGTGTTCTTTGGAAGGCTTTTTAACCTATCTGCAATGATACTTCTATCAATCTGCTAGAAAGAGTGAAAATCGGAACCATTCGACACCCCACAATACAAACTGACCCATTGGGCTTCTCAAGTCTTAAGGGTTTAGAAAAGTGATTGGCAGAGAAGATAAAGCTTCCATGAACCCCGATTACTCGAGACTTCCAGCGTAAGGCCCCAAAACTTTCAGAAGAGCAAACCGCCACCAAGTGAAGAGGACCTCCCGAATTATTTTGTTTTCCCATCAAAACTCTCACACCACACTAAATCACTAACAAACCCAAATCTTGAGCCTAGAAAAAAGGTTCTGCTGTTCTAATTCATTTTCGATTCCATGTTAGCTATATTAGCAGAAATCAAAGCACAATTCCAGTTATACCAAAAGGCCAACACCCCCTTCCCCTGAGTACAGACATATAAACAGCAGATCAATCTTTTACCGGGAAACTACTGTAAATGGTTTAGCGCCCTCAGACCCTTTTCCCCTAATATACGAAAATAATCATAACTTCAAAAGATCCCCTAAGTTTATATTCCTATCCTTTGAATAAACATAAATAGACAGAGCCCCACACTTATATCCGATCCACTAAGAATTCTATGAAGAAACCATACTTCCTCTATAGATCGATCTCACCCCACGTTCACCATATCTCCCTCTGTACCTCGCACTCCATTGGTGCCTTGCCCATTCCTACTGTAGCAAGACACCCACAGTATAACATGGTCGCTCCCTGCTTATCTCAAGATGAGGCAGTGATTTCTGATTCGATTGTCTTGCTGTCGAGTACCTTTCTATTGTCGATTCTCAAATATCCGGTTTAACCTCGATCAGCATTTCTTTTGCCTTTGTAATATTCCATTTATCGATGAATAGGTAGTATATCGCGGTCATTGGGACAAAAGTAGACGATAGAGGAATCCTTTCATACTCTTCCCGCAAGACCACATGTACATCAGCTTCCTGGGCGGCTGTTGGTAACTAGATTTGCTCTGATATCTGAAACTTTATATTACCCAAAGATAAACTTCTCACTATCTTGCAGTCCGTCTTCATGCCACATCCCAAAATCCCATTTCGCAATTCCAGTTTCTACTAACAAACGCAAAATAACCTGATATGGACATCATCGATGGACAGGTTGAAAGTGTCCAGGGATATATATCACGAATGTTTTTGTATAAAAAAAGAACCAAACGAAATGGATTCAAGACAAAGTACCAAGGAGAACGACCCTCTCTCTATCTATCTCCGTCTCCCGTCACCTCCCTTTCCACGTTTTCATGATTAACATCACTATTTATGACTACCGTATTACCCTATACCAAGAGCACCTCTCCCGCCCACACAACCTCACAAAACCCCTCCGCGCCCTCTACCCTCCAAATCAAAAACATAAAAGGCCCCCAAAACCACAACCACAACACCATCACCCAAGCTACACATACAACAAAGCTACCACCAATAATACCTAGTTATATCCCCGGTAACAGCCACAAAACCCATCCACCCCCCCAATTCCCTCACCCTTCCCCAAAAGAACCCCCACAGAAAAACCAACCACCCACGAACTCTCGTTCCACCCCCCCTCCATAAGCCCCAATAACCCATCTTCATCTTAAAATTTCCCCTCGATTCCCTCCCTACCACCGAAACCGCCAACACTGTCACGGTTACTCAATCCAGCCTTCTTAAGAAATGTACTGCACAGTACAGTACATGAGTAGTTACTGTAATCTTACATAGGACCCCAAATTCCTCCCAAAGGTTTACCGAGCAAGGACCAAGGACAACCAAAACCAACCTTGCCTGGCGGCTCCAGTGGAGAATGCACTACTTGCAGACTGCGGTGGTGCTTCATAAGCAGGAGGTATTGAGGTATATATATGTATAGATATATATATATATATATATCTCTCTCTCTCTCTCTCAAACCTGTATTACCCGGAGATGTGACGTACAGTACGGTAGATATGGTTCGAAGCCCATTGGATGGAGCATACCGAATGAATGCGGCGTACTCGGTCAATTATGACCGTCGCTCGCTTAATCTTGCCTCGCTTGTCGCCCCCAAAGAAATCAAAATTGAGAAAAACGACAAAAAGAAAGAGCAACAAGAAATAAAAAGAAAACAGGAAACTAAAATGGCAAAAAGATCCTGGGAGTACAA
This sequence comes from Hymenoscyphus linearis, assembly GCA_900536425.1. Classification (NCBI taxonomy): domain Eukaryota; kingdom Fungi; phylum Ascomycota; class Leotiomycetes; order Helotiales; family Helotiaceae; genus Hymenoscyphus; species Hymenoscyphus linearis. Next base: position 182,663 of record UNPR01000034.1, read on the forward strand.
CTGATTATCAGGTGCACCACCGCTCGGGTCAAACACAGCATTACCTGGGTTTCTTTATGGCTGGCCAACAAGATCACTGACACTGACTGGCGCCCTTACCAGTAGGCCACGGCTAAAGAGCTATGTTTCCCGTGTTTTATACTTGTTGGTTGACAGCGATCGTCTTAATTCAAAATATAAATTGCATTGTGTTAGAAGTGGGTATTAATTAGGTCAGGAATTGTGGGAACTATTCCACGCTACTGTGTATATAAGCGTGCTCCTTCTGTACTTCTCTCTTCTATAGTTAATTCTAAAAGTATTCTAAACAACAGGTTATAGAGCCCCGGTTGCGAATACTCTAGATTTTTGTTTTTCTTAAGGATATACTTTCTGCCGAATTTACTCGTTTGTCTACTTATCTAACACTATAGGTAAAACAAACTACAAGGGTGTAGTCCTCACAGGACCTAGAGACTTCGACATCTAGAAAGTCGCTCTTGTTGAGCATTTAACAATCTACGACTAAGTCTACTAGATCGAGTCGGATATTAAAGTTAAAGAAACTTCGACTTCGAAGACAACGACAACAGCAGGTGCTACTACTACTACTACGACAGAGACGAGCTCGACAAGCTCGTTAAATAGAACCAATAAAGAAAGGGCGACGGTATCTTTAAAGATCTGCGCTAGCCTGGATAATAACTATATAAACCGCGTTACTATAATTATAGAACCGTTTAAGATATTCTCTAACATTGTTAAGAGTTACGAGGGGAACAATAAGGTACGGTACAACAACCTGTACCGAGACCTGTTCGGCATCTAGAACCTAAAAGCCGCGTCGATTTAGGAAAAACTAGATCTAATAAGAAAGTTAAAGAGTTAGATTAGGACTCTAAAGCCTAAAAACGTAGTAGAAAACTAGATCCTTACGTAGCTAATCTAAGCTAGCGTAGACTAAGAGTAGTTTAAGACAACCCTTAACGTTGTCCGCTAAAACACGACTTAGCTTTCCCTAGATAAGGTGGTTGCCCGCTTAAAAGCTAGGGAAACCGAATTAGCAAATGACAACGTCTAAACGGATATAGTAAACTAGGTTAGAAAAGGACGGGGGAATTATTATAGTAGGGGAAGAGGTAGAAGACAGGGGGGAGTACTAAAGGGTAGATATACTAGTAGATATCTCGGCGGATCTCTCGTAGTATCTATAAACTAAAACCTAATTGCTAGTAGAGGTTGTTATACGTGTCGTAGACTACACTTTAGGAATTAATGTCCTAAGTGGCTAAAGACGAAGGAAGGAAAGGTATACCTAGCCTTAATTGTTAAGGAAGGCAGGGTAAAGCTTGACAATAAGAACACTAGTAGAAGTACAGAAAGAGTATTAAAGACGAGAGAGGTTAAAGAGGTTAATAGCGATAGTAATAAATCTAGCTCTACTGTTTCTACTTACTTTCTAACTAAAAATAATAAAAATGTAACGTGGTGGCTTAACTCGTATACGTCTTACCATATCACAAACGATGGAAGTTTATTTATCGAACATAAATTAAATCCGATAACGACAAGAGTAAAAGCTGCGAATGGCGGTATAATTAAATCCTACGGAAAAGGAAGCGTAAAGATCTACTAGAGGAACGTTAGTAGAAAAGAGAGATCGATAGTAATATAGAATGTAGAGTATATACTAGAATACTCGGACAACCTTCTATCTATTAGATTACTTAAAGATAGTAGATCAAACTATATAGTAGACTCTCTAAATAAGAGAATTAGTATAATACGAGGAAAGACGACGATAATAGAGGGTCGAAGAAAAGGAAGAATATAGAAGGTCTGTCTAATTAGACTAAAGAAGTCTCTAAAGGTAGAAAAACAGAAAGTAAACAACAATAAAGCGAAGGGAGGAAAGGGACCTACTATAAAGGCTGACTAAAGTCAACATAAAAAATAATTAACTCCTACTAAGATTTACGCTATAAAGAATATAGCCGCTAGAGAAAAGACATTAAAAGACTAAAAGAGACTAAAGAAGAAATCCTTGCCGATACCTATATTAGCACGCCTAGTAGAAGAGGAGGATAAAGATCGAGAAACGCCTAGCACATTAAAAACAGGTGAAAACGCTACTAAAACTAATGTCCGGCCTGTTGAAAAGGAAATATCTCGCTCCGAGGTTGAGCTCCTGTATGCCCGGTTAGGCCACCTAGGGCAGTATATATAAGGAAAGATTTATAACGTTCTCGACGACGTACCTAAACGCTCTTTTTACCTACCTTATTGTGGTATTTGTACTAAAGGCAAGATAACAAGGAAAGTGTCGTATAAACTAATAGGAACCGTGGCTAGCGCTTTAGAAAAAGTATACATAGATTTATAGGGGCCGGTCAAGCTAAACTCGATGTAAGGGCATTTGTATATACTATCGATAACGTACTAATTTACCGGTATAGTATAGGTATATTTCCTGTTGAACAAATCTCTAGTAAAAGAAAAAGTCTAAGAATAGGTTAAAAAAGTAGAGGCTAAAAGACGCCGCTAGGGGACAGGGGAGAAGCTAAAAGCTTTACGCTTTAACCGCGGAAGAGAGTTTTTAAATAAGACTTTAGAAGCGTTCTATTGTAGAAGAGGAATTATAATAGAGCTAACCGTTAGATATTACCCTAAAGGTAATAGATACGCTAAAAGAAGTATACGGTTAATCGTAGAAAAGGCGAACACTATTCGATATAGATTAAACCTACTAGAACAATACTAGGAATTCGCGGCGCTTAGAGTAGTATATATATAGAATCGACAGATTATAAAGAAGATGCCGAAATCTCCCTAGGAACAGTAGTATAGAAAGAAGCTAAGTATAAAGAGATAGAGGGTATTTAGATGCCCGGCCTAGGTCTATATTCTAAAAGAAAAGAGATTAAAACTCTAACTAAAAGCGTAGAAAGGGATATTTATAAGACAGAAGGAAGTATTAGATAAGATATATCTAATCTAGGACCTATAGGAGAGAAAACTAGTTAAGTCCCGCTTTGTTAATTTCGACGAGACAGGCGACGGCGATATCGAGAAAGAACCTATAAGGACAAAAATAAACGTAGCAGACAGCCTAGGTATGTCGGAAAGCGATATAAGCGATGACGAAGGCGTAGGAAACGTTGAGACAGATAAGGATAAGGGTGTTAATAATAGTGGTAGAAGTGTAGAAGGTAATATAAGAAGCGATAAGGTTTATAATACGGTTGACGAGGCGGTGCCTCGAAGGAGCGAGGAACCGGTAGAATTAGGGCCCTCGGCCAATCAGAATCGAGAAATTACGCTATCTAAGACCTTAACCCTATTAGAATTAGATAGTGAGCTATTTAGTAAACCTTAAGAACAACACTACGAACTAGAACGAATCTCTAAGCTACCTACGAAGGCCTAGGTTGCCTAGAACAAGAGGGACGAGAAGCAGAGAATTAAATAGAACCGTAAAGATGAAATTAAGAAGGAATCAGCTGCTCGAAGACAAGAGACCCGCGGGGATAGAAGACGGACAAGGGACAAGGCGAACATGGTAAGATCGATACTAGGGATACTCTAGACCCTTACCTTTATATAAGCTATAGAATCCCTATATAAGGAAAAGTGGCTAAAAGCTCTTATTAAGGAATTCGATAATATAGAAAGAAATAGGACCTTTTCTAAACCTCTGGTAAGCGTACCGGAAGGGGCGGAAGTAGTATTATCGAAACTTATTTTCGATACTAAAACTAACGACAACGACGTGATAATAAGATGGAAGGTTAGATAGGTAGTACAAGGTTTCTCGTAAATCTATAGGATTAACTATAAAGAAACTTTTTCGCCTATAATCGGAATAGATAGAATAAGACTGATTATCGTAATCGTAGTAAAATACAGATAGAAGCTATATTAAATAGACGTCGTTGTAGCGTTCCTAGCGGTAGAACTTACGGACAAAATCTATATAAAAGTCCTGGAAGAAGTAAGATATCGTTTTAGCAACTACGTGAAAGTTCTAAAGAGTCTATATAGCTTAAAACAAGCGGCGAGAATGTAGTATCTTCTACTGTTAGGATTCCTAAAGGAAATCGGTTTTAAAGCCTTAGCAATAGATCCGACAATAATAATCTAAAAGACAACCGGTACAATTATCGGCACCTACGTCGACGACCTAATTATAACTAGCCTAAATAAAGAAGTAATTTAAATTGTTAAAGATCGACTAAACAAGCGCTTTAAGATAAAGGACCTAGGGGAGGTAAAGAACGTACTCGAAATAAGGATTTTAAGGCGTAATGACGGCTTAATTTTAATTAACTAGGAGAAATACGCTCGAGTAATTGTAGTAGAATTCTTATACGAAGATATACTTATCTTTACTACGCTAATAGAGAGACATACTATAAACAGTTTAAAGAACTAGCTAGGGCGAGAATTGACCGTAGGGGAGAAGACAAGGTACGCTTAATTGCTAGGAAAGCTAACCTAGCTCGAAAATACACGCCTAGATATTGTATTTGTAACAACTCGAATAGCGTTATTTACGTACGAAGTAGGATGGAACCACTAGAAGGCACTAATTCGTATTATCGTATATATTAAGGGAACACTTTCTTATAGAATAATATATAGTAAAAGACGTAGCAAGGTTAATATTCTAATATACAGCCTAGACCGAGGAGTTAAGGTTTAGAATGGCAATGTAGAGCTTGAGGAAGTAGGTGTAACGAATACTCAAACTGGCTAACTAAACTTGGCTGGGTGTTCGCTGGTTGGTATGCTATGATAAGAAGAAGACTATCGGGTTGTTCACTTGGAAGTGAACTCGTTACTTGTATCAAAGATGTCAAACAAATATGATAAGATTGATAACTAAGTTGAGCACGAAGCTCCTATCTAATGGCAGACGTGCCAGTCTTATATAGAACCTTCGTCCTCATGTGTATCCTACATCGCCTGTCGATGTAGTCGATGTGCATATCCTACATCGCCTGTCGATGTAGTCGATGTGCATATCACGTGACTTCAACCCGATGGAAATCCTTAGATCGCTTAGCTACCCTAAGCGATCCCTATTTGCTATAAGAAACCTAGATGTGCCTGTCGAGGGTTGCGCCTCTTATTATGACAGATATCACGTGTACTCGTGATTTGTGACAGTAGGATACTTAGACGCGGATTACGCTAACGACTAACGAGATGTCACGAATCACGTCTACACGTGATATCTGTCATAATAAGAGGCGCAACCCTCAACAGGCACATCTAGGTTTCTTATAGCAAATAGGGATCGCTTGGAGTAGCCAAGCGATCCAAGGATTTTCATTGGTTACTGTCACGTGATTGGAGCGACTGAGTAGCGAGTCGCTCTGGAGCGACTGGCGCTCCTGTCGCTCCTGTCGCTCACAACAAGGACGAAGGTTCTATATAAGACTGGCACTTCTGCCATTAGATAGGAGCTTCGTGCTCAACTTAGTTATCAATCTTATCATATTTGTTTGACATCTTTGATACAAGTAACGAGTTCACTTCTAAGTGAACAACCCGATAGTCTTCTTCTTATCATAGCATACCAACCAGCGAACACCCAGCCAAGTTTAGTTAGCCAGTTTGAGTATTCGTTACACGAGATCGAAAATCAATACTTAGGACTTTACTAATGTTTAATGGCGGAGTTATCTAATGCTCGAGTAAGAAGATGGCATTAGTCGTACGATCAATAACTAAAGTAGAATACGTCGTAGTAAGCGAATCGATAAAAAGAGTTATTTAGCTATAAAGACTATCTATAGAACTTAAAGGAAAAGACTATACTAGATTGCCTACTCTACTACTTCTAGGAGACAACAAAGCTATAGTTCAACTTACGAACGGAACCTCGAATACTACTAAAATTAAGTATATCGATATCGTATTCTACTATATTCTTAACGAGATAAACAAAGGACAAATTCGAGTATAATAGGTTCTAGGAGAGTATTAACTCGTAGACAGGCTAATAAAAGCACTTAATAAAGCACTATTCGAATCGAATAGGAACGCTATTAGAGTTATAAGCGTGTTATGAGAAATCTCCGAATAGCCTTATAATTACCGGATATAGCTATTAGAGATTTAGGGGAGTGTTAGAAGTAGGTATTAATTAGGTCAGGAATTGTAGGAACTATTCCACGCTACTGTGTATATAAGCGTGCTCCTTCTGCACTTCTCTCTTCTGTAGTTAATTCTGAAAGTATTCCAAACAACACATTGGGTGCTAGGTGAATGGTAATAGTGAGTCACGTGCTAGGGTACAGGTTGGCCGGAGATCTGCCATTGGCCTACGTGTATAGGGCCGAGTTTGTCATTTGAGAATGCTAAGATGATTCGATGGATAAATGGAGTCTTTGAATATGATTAATTGTAAAGTTTGAAACTACCTTCTAGAAATAATGTCATGATATGGTATCCCTAAACAGCCAAATGTAAATGCGGCTAGCTAGCTATGCAAGCAATCATAGAAAAGAAAATCAAAAGAAAAGGAAAATATATATATATATACTTCATCGGGTATCCCACAACAACGCTCGCTCAAAGAACCCCAAAAATAAAAATTCAGTAAACGTAAAACTCCACATGATGCCTAAATGCACTCATCCCAACGCCAGAATACCGTCATGCGCATAATATATACCCCCTATCCTCTCCCTTTCATCATCCAATATAAATCGGCATCCGACTCCCCTTCATATCCGTAGGAACAACCCTCACATCCTGACGATCAAAATCATGCAGCAAAAGCCAACAAAGCATGCGAAAAATACAACTAATCCAAATAGTATTCCTCGTCTCCTTATCCTTCCGATTCAACGGTTTGCCCGTCACATCTAGGTTCCCAATCACTTCCGGACGCACATGGTAGAAATAGTAATTCAATAGATGCTGCTCTTTATTCGCCAGGACGATGTTGTTTAACGCCGAGGCTTGGTCTTCGAGCACTGCCATGACTTTGGCAAGGTGTGCAACGATGACGTATAACACGTCTTGTTGTTTTTCGTTTTTGAGATACTCGGTTCGTTGGTCCAGGGCGTCGTGGATGCGTTCGCAGGCTTCGAGACTGAGCGTGCTGTCGTCGATACATCCCAGAGCGGAGATTTCTTTCCACTCGTCGGTCATTTTACAAATTGGATGATCGGGTTGGAGCCCATCGGATTCTATCAGCTCGCTCAGTTTGGCTTGGAAGACCTCCATGAGACGAGTGATTTTCCAGGAGGCCTTTTGGTAGGTCTTTTTCATCCAGAAGTCGGTGGTTGGGTTGGGGAGCATGCGGAAGTTGCTGCCGCGGATGCGAAAGGCTTTTCCTAGCATGCCAATGATTTCGAATGATACTGTACGTTTATTAGTATGATGTAGAATATGTGAGGCATGGGATCCTACCGGAGAATATGTGTTTGTGATCTTTTTCCCATCGTGCTAGTGTTTCCTGGGTACATCCCAAAGATTCCAGTGTTGTAGCAACGACATCTGGCGTCCCAAATTCTAATTGGAGGCTCTGAGCATCTGGCTGCTTGGCCAAATATGTCTCTTCATCAAAAATGTTGGGGACGGTCCCAAAAGCCAATTCCTTCACTGCTTCGCATGGGATCACCCGACCGGCTTCAAAGGTCGAATTCCCAGTGACGGCAAAAACTACCATGACACCAAGTCCATGAACAGTGGTGGAGGTCAGGATATAACCATTCCCTTCAGCTCTAAGATTCCACATTATTTGATCGAAAACCTTCCAATGTACGCCCAACATTGCCATCATCTCGACCAAATGGCAGACCGCGGTTGTAGCATATGGTTTTGTAATCGAGGAGGGAATGAAATCCCAGGACCGTGTTTTGCTCTGCAATCCCACAGCAATTTGATGTTCCGGCATTGGGATCTTGGGAATCTTGGGAGGAGACTTGTTGCGTTCCATCGCATCCCATTTTCGAGATTGTCCCTCTGCAGTTTGCAGGGCTGACAGAAGAGTAACCCAAGACGCTTGCTCGTCATCCGCAGTATGCACTCTAGCAACATATTTGTTGCTCGGATCTTGCTCAGCGGCTGGCTTGAGAATGCGTGTCTTTTGATATGAATCATCCGTGCCATCAATGTAGTATATCTTCCTATCACGAATTGGACCTTTTTCATTGTGCGGCGGAGCAACAAGTATAACCGGCGTCTCAAAAACGACTTCGACCCTAAACTCCCTCCAAACCAGCCTGCGATGAGTCCCTTGACTCCAATCTCCCATCACACTCTTCGCACATCGTCGATACCCCTCCGCACTGGAAAAGTACTGTTGTAAAACCTGCAACACCGTCGTTAACAGCGCCACCAGGGAAACAATCAATGCCGTAAGCCCAAAGACATTCTGATTAATGGCATCGAAACCCTTCCCCGAGGTCTGATTCCCACCATTGTTGTCCGACATCAAGGAGTTCTGCGATCTCGCAGCTATCGCCAAGCAGACGTCGACGTTCTGCGGAAAAGCGTCAGAGAGTCAGGAAAACGGGCTTTCGAGCGAACAATTCATAATATAATTTGAAAATAGGAGGGGGAGGAACTAAGAGAGAGGAAAGGAATATCCCTCGACATCTCAAGGAGGGGTGTCGAGAAAGTAGGTTGGGATGCAGAGGCATGTCTTCTTTTTTTCGCGCCGCTCAAATGGAGACTCAGACTCCTGCACAACCCATGGATGCGGTATCTTGGGGGCTGAGAACCCCAGCCCAACTCAGCCCAGCCCAATACCATTTGGTCTCCTTCTCACCGAAAGAGGAAATGTGGTGTTGCATGACATGATAAGTCAAAAGGCTTTCTCTGGAGCTACTCGAGTAGAGGAAGAGGAAGCGGTAAGATTTGAGCTCTGCGACCCCGCGTTGGAAGCTTCAATGGTTTGGGGAGGATTGAGCTCCCGCCACTTCCCAGGCTCCACATTTGCACTGGCGCCAGTAGAGGGCCTCGAAATATACGGAGCGCCTAGCCAAACACCTGCAGACGGGATAGAGGGCTGTTTTTTACTAATTCTCAATTAATTGGTATAGTTGTCAATTGTTGTCCTTCATCTGTAACTTCAGTTCACAGGGGTCTGTTCATCTCGCTTGTCACTGGGTCTTCAGGGAGGCGAATTCAGGAGAGCCTTCTCCTTGTATGTTATTCATTTTTTACATTATTAGAAGAACCAACTTGTTCATCATACACGTCCCAGATTCGATAAACCACATCGTAACCAAGCCCTAATCACCATTCGCGGCAGTTTCTGTAATGGTTCCACCAGTTTGTTTCCAGGCTTGAGCCTTCGCCAAGAGATTCGCAAGTGATTGCGTCTGCTTGTCGTCAGCAGGGAATACATAATCGATGTATTCCTCGTAGCTGTCGTCGTCCAACTTGCGACGACGCTTGGTCTTTCTGGGCATCTGTTTCTGGACCTTCTCAATATCTTCTTCCGAACCGTGAGTTCGCTCGAAAGAGAGCCATGCGTTGAGGAGGGAGACGCGCTGGACATTTGTTAGTACCACGATTAGAAAATCCGGAGAAATAGAGGAGCTTACCTCTTCTTTAAGCTCCTTGTCCTTCATGCTCTCAAGTGCACGATCAAATACCTTTCTAGCACGTGCCTTGGCAGCATCGCTGACAGGTTTCTCTTCTTCCTCGTCTTCCTCCTCGTCTTCTTCTGGAACGTTGATTTCAAAGTGGGCGTAACTGATCCAGACCTTGACGTGATCAGTCTTATCCAATAGGCGCTCGTATAATTGTCTGGTTCGTTCATATTCGCCTTCTTCTTCCTCGAAATCAATGTATGCTTTCCAGAGTAATTCCGGCATGTCAAGAACCGTTTGAGAAATAGCTAGTTCGAAAATAGCTCGTGTACGCTCAAGATCATCCAAACCACGTTCCAACTCTGCGAATTTGATCCATGCTTGGCAATTGGCCGGATTCCACTCGATGTGCTTTTCGTAGAGTGTTCGACAGCGTACGAATTCAAATAGCTTGAGTTCCAATTCAATGTACCCTTTGAAAAGCTTGTCTTTGGGGCACATTCCAATAGCTTGTCCGAGTGTCTTTCTTGCAACTGAAAGGTCCTGTTGTCGAATTTCAAATTGTGCCTTCATTAGCCAGATTTTGGCAAAGGTAAATTTCTTGTGAGGTATTAATTTCAGGCATTCCTGGTAGATTTGCCTTGCGCGTTCGGTATCTTTTGACTCCATCTCCTCCCAAATTGCGTAGAATACCCACAAGTAAATGTACCGCCTCCAATGTCGTTTCTCTTGTGTTGGTGGAATCTGAGCAATCGCTCTCTCATACACATCTCGAACTCGATCCACATCCCCAGATACCTCTTCCAGCCTAGCATAATCAAACCAAGCGTCGTAATTTTTGGGGTTCTCTTTAACTTGTTCCTCGTATTGCACCCGTCGTTTTGACAAAATCACATCCTCGACACCCTCTCTATCACCAAACTGTTTTTCAAATGTGGTGTAGGCTTTGTGAAGAGCAACTGATTTTGATCTTGCCAAACGATCCAGGGCATATTTGTAGATGGCTCTAGCACGCTCGTACTCCTTCAACTTCGCTTCATATCGAGCATATGCAATGAACAATCGCTCATCCATGAAATCTTCGCCCAGCGCTTCAACCGCAGTGCCAAAAACTTCCCGCACCAAATCACTTGTCCCGTACTCCTCCTCAAATCTTGCCCATTTGATCCAATTTCTTGGCTCTGGATGGACCATGGTAAACCTCTGAAAGATATCCCGGGCTCTCTGAAATTCGCCATATCTCTTTTCCAATTTGATATAACTGCTCCATGCCGCCTCATCTGGTTCCCAGGACATCCACCGCTCGAAAACTTGTCTTGTTCCTGGAATATTACCCAGCATCTCCTCCATATAACAGTATTTGTACCAAAGTTTATCAACTCTGGGTAGAATTGTAACCGCGCGGTCCAGTAAATTTCGAGCATGATTGATGTTCCTCGATTTCATCTCCGCCTCGGTATATCGAATCCATAATGTAACAGACGTAGGATCAACATCCAAAGCTCTTTCGAAGATTGATCTTGCGCGCTTGTATTCCTTTTGCTCAAGTTCCCATTGCGCATATCGCATCCAATTGTTCATGTTAATCCGATTCCTCTGCACATAGTCCTCGAACTCCTTCCGTTTCCTGCCTTGGAACTCATGGAGTTCTTCGAGATCAGCGAATCGCTGAGTTGGCGCTTGAAGACCTGGTTCTTGTCGGTCTACAGCTTCTCGCAGAAGCTGTTCGGCAGAGATTTGGATGGCACTCGCGGCCTTGTTCTTGACTCTCGGGGGTCCTCGTGTAGACTCCATGATGGCGGAAGATGGGTTGGCTGAGAGCTGGTGGTTGTCGCAATCGCAAATGCGATGTTCAGCACCAAGATTTTATAGTTCTCGTATGATGAGTAGTGAATATAATCGCATTTCCGACCCTGATCAAACGTGACAAATGAAGTTTTACTGGTGATTGGCTGTTGTTGATGTCAGGGTTTCTGTCAACATAAAAATGATAGCCTGAGACGCTAAAATTTAAGGCTGTGGCACCCTCTTAGCGTGGCTGCAGCCTTGGGGTAAAATAATCGGACATAGCGCAGTACTGCACAACTTTACAACGCGCTACACCTCAACACCAAGTAATCATGTCGACACTCGCAGACGAGCTTCTACAGGATTTTGAGGACTCTGGATCCGAGGGTGGTGATCGACAAGATGAAGGACTCTTCCCAAATGACGATGGTCTCCGCAACAACCACGCCCCGACCCTAGGCGCAAATGGAGAGGGTATGGAACTGGATGGGGACGAAGAGGAGGTAGTCGAGGATGAGGCGATGGGAGGAATGAACGATTCGGGTGTTGATGTCGAAGATGAAGAGGAAACCAAGGCGAAGGTCGAGAAGATGGAACTGGGCGGCGTTGACGATGTGAGAAGTGTCGCGCGACTTATGAAGACTTTGGAGCCAGTATTAGAGGTTAGTACCCTTCCTATCTTCCCTCCTCCACTCTAGAAATGCATTGTTTACATTGCCCTTTTTTGTGTTAGCCCTGACACTCCGGAACGTATAGAAAATCGCCCACTTTCAATCATTACCACCAGAGAAGCAAACTACTTTTGTCGGCTCGATCGAAGATAATCCCGAGTATAAACTCTTGACGCAATCAAACACCCTGTCTACTTCGATAGATACTGAAATTATGATTGTTCATAAATTCATTCGCGACCATTATTCTATCCGATTTCCCGAGTTAGAGACCTTGGTTACCAATCCTATGGATTATGCGAAAGTTGTCACAATCATTGGAAATGGACCTATGGATGGAGATAGTATCAAGGCTTTGCAGACTTCGAAGGATAACCGATTACACGCTACCTTACGATCTGTATTGGACGGACCCTCGGTTATGATTGTCACAGTTGAAGCAACTACAACAAAGGGACGAGAAATGTCAGAAGTTGAGTTGGAGAGAGTTATGAGAGCTTGCGATATGACTTTGGCGCTCGATAAAGCAAAAAAGACCTTGACAGATTATGTTCAATCTCGAATGAACTTATTTGCTCCCAATCTTACAGCACTTATCGGATCTCTTACTGCGGCGCAGCTTCTGAATTTCGCCGGAGGGCTTACTGGTCTCGCAAAGACACCTGCTTGCAACTTACCACCTCTCGGATCCAAAAAGCAATCTGGAACCGGATTTGCGACTAATGTTGGAGTACGACAACAAGGATTTTTATACCATTCTCCTATCATTCGTGGAATCCCCAACGACCTGAAAAGACAGGCCATGCGGATTGTGTCCGCAAAAGTTGTTCTCGCTGCCCGTGTTGACCGAGTTCACAACAGCACCGATGGCTCAACTGGAGAAGAACTCAAAGCAGCATGTCTAGAACGTCTCGAGAAACTCACTGAGCCCCCACCAAATAAAGGTCAAAGAGCTCTCCCCGCACCAGATGACAAACCCGCAAGAAAACGTGGTGGACGAAGAGCCAGAAAAGCCAAAGAAGCAACCGGAATGACCGATCTCCGAAAAGCCCAAAACAGAATGATCTTCGGAAAAGAAGAAAAGGAAGTTGGCTTCGGCTCTGGAGATGGTACGAAGGGCATGGGCATGATTGGACAAGCAAATGAAGGTCGAATCCGAAACCTGCAAGTTGATCAACGGACGAAGGCCAAACTTTCCGCGAAGAATAAAGGCTGGGGTGCCGCTACACCTGTTGGTGGATCTGCATCCTCGCTTCGTGGCTTTGGTCAGGGTGCGGGCTCGGGTATTGATTTGAGAGGAAAGGGATTGAGAGCTGCTGGTGTTGGTAGTACAGCGGGGGCAGGAGCAGGTACTGCTTCTTCTCTTGCTTTTACACCCGTTCAGGGTCTTGAATTAGTCGACCCTAGGATGCAGCAGGAAATGAGTCGCAAGCGGAAAGCGGAGGAGGATAGATGGTTCAAGGGAGGAACCTTCACGCAAGTTGGTGGGAGTGGAAGTATGGGCCCTCCCCCCGTGCCTAATAAGAGAGTTGATACTGGAGCTGGGAAGATGGCTCCTCCGCCTTTGCCGGCGAAGAAGTAGATGTCTCTGATGGCTGGGTTGTATGAGTGGATGGGATGGAGTTTGGGCATTGGGATGGCGTTTTTCTGTTACTTCAGGGAGTGAAAACACTTCATGAGATAAGTGCGAGGGGATATGTGTATTAGTATGAGATATATCATAGCGATATGCATGATGGTCGATGGATTGATTTTACATTAGTGAATATCCAAGAGTTTATCTCGTGAAGAGCATTTTCTGTAGTAATGGTGTTTCTCTTGAACTGGTAAGGTGCTACGATATCGTGGCCGGGTTCTCATTCTTCACAATTAAAATACTTCAAGGCAAATGATCCTATCGCCAACTAGTAAGCTACTCATTGTATTGATTTCATCTACCTATCTGACACGACTTCCTTCCAGAGACCCGCTGCTTAATCGAGTATCTATCACCCAGCTGCTTCCTAAGCAAACTTAGCAAGCACTCAAATCAATTAAATCCCTAGTCTTCTAGGTAGTATCCAGATCTACAATGGGACACACCCTGAACAGCACCAAAGCCGATACTGTTTTCATCTACTACCCCTTGTGGAAGGTGAATCGAGGGCGCAGGTACTCAAGAGACCTCAAAAAGAATACAAAAAAAACCCCAACCAAAAAAAGTGCAAAACTCAAAGCCACCTCCTTCAATCCTATTGTTTCAAGGAGAAGGCTCGCAGCTTATAGAAAATCCCAGGGATAGGGGCAGGGATTTTTAAAGTTAACATGCTTTAACGCTGATGTGTCGCGCCCACACCATCCAACTACATTGGCTAATCCTGGCTTGGTGTGAGATGTCTCAAACTTGCTTACTTGGGGATATAAAGATGTTTTTGAGGTTTGTGGGTCATGTGATTGTGGGCATATGCTTATAACTGGAAACTTGAAGGGGGAGTGAATTTAGGGTGTTGAGACAGCTGGTTGGGTATTTGTAGTTTGGCGCGCTTTTGTAGCAGACATTGCTCAATAGAAGATTTCTAGGACAGGAAAACCCCGTTACTAGGAAGAGTGAGAAAGATAAGTGAATAGGATTGTCAACTCCCTCAAGGAAGCAGAAGAGAGTAAGTTCATAAGGAATTAAAAATAAAACTAATAAGTAAAATGCTAGGTAAAGATCATCCATCCCTATAAGCACCCTTCCAAGCGTCTCTTTACAGCACTTACACTTACACTTACACTTAAACTTCCTTCTCACACATATTTCCCTCTCTCTTCAAGAGCTGTGCCTGCGTTCCCAACAAGCCTTCATTTCCAACCATAACATAAACCAAAGTTATTCTCCACCTTTTCTCTACATTTTCTCTTTTCCTTAGGAGGAGACAAACCAAACCACCAAAGAGAAGAGCGAAGAAATGTAAGTAAGATCACAGTTTAAAGAACAACCTTGGTAGTAGTAGGATTTTAAAAGCTATTCATTTTGGATTTCTAAAGGGAGGTAAGATAGGAGGGGAGGGAAATAGGTGTATATGGAGGTATATCTATCTATCTATCTGATTCTGGGGAGATGATTGATTTGTATTCTCTTATTTACCTACCTACTATATATACCATACCATACCTTCTCACTGTCTTACTCACCTCACCTTTTATAACCCCTCCCCCAGAAGATGATTGTACATAAATACCAGAAGCGCCATCCCAACACATTTCCCTAAAAAGAAAGCAAGTCACTCAAATAGGAGAGGAAAGAAGAACATCACATACACCACAAAACTTCAAATTCACACACAGAAAAAAAGGAAGAATAACATGCACAAATAATAATCTTCTCATCTTCACAAATCCCTACCTATCTACCTACCAACCTACCAACCAACTAAGCTACCTAGCCAGCCAGCCAGTCGACCTTTTAAAATACAAAATCCCCCAATTTCATTCCAACCTAACCCTTCCCAGGCACTTACAACCCAATTCACGTCTACCACTTAATTTCAGTTTTCGCTTGCCATCAAGATAAAGGCCACCCACCCCACTCATCCATCCATCCATACATGAAAGGAGGTGTCCTTGAAGGAAGACCGATTTCGTTTTCCCCGTCGGTCGCCTCAAAGCTTCAAATGCACCCTCCCACATTTCATCCCCCCCAAAAACACAAAGACAAAAATGAAAACGAAACCCATGAAGACAGCAAAAAAGATTCAGAGCTGCAAAATAAACAGAAGAGTGTTTAGTCCTGGATCCATCCAGGTCCATCCACACTCCATTCTTTCTTGAAACCACCCACTCCACTCCGCCCAGCAAAAGATAATCAGAGAGAGAGAGAAAAACCCAAACTAAACCCGAACGCCAAAATGGTCTTGGTACATGTGTCAAATTAAAATAAAAAAAGAGAACCCCGAAAAAGAGTCAGATCCGCAATTGTATGATGTAGGAACAAGAAAACAAGAAAGTGAAAGAAAAAGAGAAGAGCGAGCCAAGATAAAACCCCCCCCAGCCACCAAAAACACAGTGGAGAAAAAGATACCTCCTCCCTCCCACAAAGAAAAGCCAACCTTCCCATATGTGCAAAGTATTTTTCTTCGTTCCTTCCAAAATAAAAAAAGAAGAGGGTGAATGTGATGTCGTAGTAGAGCGTGGTGGGGGTATTGGTATAAAAGAAAAGGCCAAGGTGTTGCGGTGATGCGATCGTGTCACACAGCTAGCGCACAACGAGCCCCTTCAGAGGGTGATTCTGCAAAAAAACAAGAAAAAGTGTGTATTATCACTCAACGAGACACCTCTCATCACCGTACAATGCTTTCAGGACTCATCATCCCCACAGCTGAGTTATCATCTTTCTCCGTATGTATACTACCCTGTCCGCTATCCGCCCTCTCCATGGGGACCGATCCACCATAACTAGCCTTGAGCTTCTTCGCGACGGGTTTCTCAGGACTCACGTTGACACCCGATTTAGCACCAGTAGAGGTATCCATGGCAGTGCCATTTTCGAGCTTCTTCTTTTTCTTGGAATTCCCAGTCGCTTCTTTGATAGGTCGTTTTCGAGGACTGGTGATTTTACCAGTAGGGCCAAGACGAGGTCTTGATGGACGTTGTTTGACGGGAAGCTCTTCGTCTTCGAGCAGTGGTTCGTCATCATTAGCGTGCAGTTTGGCAAGGAAGAAATTTCTGACAAGACCAATTTGATCTTGAAGAAGCTCTCTTGTAACTGGTTCCAGTGGTCCAAGAGCATCGAAGATGTCGACCTGTGGAACAGCTGCTGCTGGGCCTGGATAAATTCGGTGAATTTTGGCGTGAAGGAGATGCAGAGGTACCGCCAGACTTGACATGCCAAACTCGGAGTCAAGACCAAGGGCCTTGAAGCCAAAGAAATCTTCACCCAATTCTTCAGCAAAGTCACCACCAACAAACTGCTCACTTCCATCATTGAAAGCACCAGATCCATCAGCACCTGCATCAGTAAGGGCAGGTCGTAAGAGATCCGCTAGATGAGCCTTCATACGGTCATGCATAACTCCAAGCTTACTACCTAGTCGATCAACGTCGTCTTTCACATAGCTCTCCAAGCCTTCAACATCCATTCCATTTTTGTCCAGAGTATGGCGAAGTACTTCTTCGTCAGTATAACTCTCCTGCCATTTCTGGCCAGCAGCAAGTGCTGCTCCAGATGCTGGGATCTTGGGAGTCTCCCGATAAACATTGAAAGTTCGGCAAAGTTTGACCATAAAGTCACCAGCTATCTCGGTGATGACATCTAAGGCACTCGGCTGAAGCTCTTCAAATCCAGCATGATAACAAATTTTGGCTACAGTGCGCTGCATAGCTGCTTGGCAAACCCAAGGAGCCATGATCGGACCGTCATCCGAGACCACATGCGGCTCAATATCGGCTTCCACAAATCGTTGAGGCTCGTATTTTGGGAACTGATTATTATACATCTGTTTCTTGGTTAGTTTGGAAAATCGCGGAAAGATGCTATGATACATACCTGAGCCTGAATTTGCATCTGTTTGATGACGCCAATCTTGGAGCACAGCTTTCTAGTCTCTTGCATTTGCCGCATATTGGCATCGAGCTTGTTGGCAAGAAAGCTTTTTGGCGCCGTAAAATGTCCGGCTGGGACCATGCGAAGACAATCATCGTTTTGATCAATGACCTGCCTTTCAGAGTCTTCGATCCACTGAAATCTAGCAGGAATGTCTGGAATAGCGGAGAGAGGGTCATAGTAATCTGGTAAGACTTTTCCTTCCTCACTTTCCATACCCTCAGCCAAAGTTTCCGCGCCTTGAGCAAACTCGTTCTCGTCTCGAACGGTCTCCGCCGAGCGTGACGTATCCTGAGCCTGCTTTTGTTGCCGAAGCCATCTTCTCATACCAGCTTTGCTACGTAGTAAAGCTGGCTCTTCTGGGTTAAGTTTATCAGCCTTAAAGAGACGATGTCGTTCTTTGGCAACCAGTGCACGATCCTTTTTGGTGACTTGCTTCCAGGTCTTGTATTCCTCGTCTTCCTGAAGATCTTCTGTAGCAGAGCTAAGAGCTTGTCCTAATTGAAGTTCGTTCATTGATGGTCCGTCATTTTCTGTACCATCAGCCTGACTTCCTGGAACACCATTCATTCCACTCGGGGTTATAGAGCCAAATGGTGGAGTAGCGAAACCATTACTGCTATCGAATCCAGCCTCTGAGCCCTCGCGCTGGAGATTGTTTATAACACCATTCACTTGCAGCGTTGGTTTCTGATCAGCCCCAGGTGTTCCTTCATCTTTATCAGTAGCAGCTTTCCTCGCTTTATTGGCTCCCTTGTTACCAGCCTTGCGCCCTCTTGAAGACATGATTGGTTCGTCGTCACTGTCGTCTCCAGCAGCATCATCTCCACCGTTCAGTTTTCCTCGACGTTCCTCTAATTCTACCTCGGCTCTAGTCTTAACAACAAGGTCTGGTATGAGAGGGATTAGCTTCTCCGCATCCTTTCTCATTGCGTTGGCTTTGGCTCGTAATGGGTGTTTGATGTCACTGTTATACTTGAGACAGTTGTTCCAGATCAACTCCAAATCAGCTACAAATTCATCCTTGGATTTGTACTTGTTTAACTTGAGGTTTTTGGTCATGGTTCCAAGATCCATGGGCGTTTTGATGACTAGCTTTGTTAACAAATATAATCAGCAGGAGTTCCGAGGTACCAACCATTATAATAATCAGGAGCTTCTCGCTTGTTGACTTTGGTGAGAAAAGGGGTCGAGTACTCGCTCATTGCCTTCAGCTCGCTTAAGACCTTGTCGCATGCTTCATACAGCTCCTCTTGATTAAGGTTGTCGCTTTGGAACTTCGTTCTGGTCCTATGTTTGCGAACTTCGTTCATCAGGGCTCTTAGTTCCGCATCTGATGCTTTTACTTTCTCGCGCTTAAGGTCGATCCGGGCAATAAGATGCTTCAAGGTTAGATTCGATGCGCCAAGGTTGGCACTACTAAGAGTACTGTGTCGTTCTCCACTTGCGCCGTTTGGATTTGCTGCAGTGCCAGTATTATCCATTTCCGCATTTATCTGCATCTCAGTCTCCTCCAATTGCAGTTGCTCCAACATGGCCACGCGGTCATTCTCCAGGGTATAAAATACAGTGTGAAAGGTATGTTTGGCGGCCTCCTCGGTCGCCTTTTTCTGCTCCTCCAGTTGCTTGCGAACATCCTCCGAGGACTTGGGTGATTCATCCTCCTTCGGCTCGCCGGTAGGTTTGAGGGGCGAAGTATCTGAGGATACTGGTGAGCTGCCAGATTTCGAGGGCGACATCAACGCATTGGCATTCTGGTTCTTCAAAGAGTTGAGTGGCAGGTCTTCGTCATCCTCATCCTCATCATCATCATCGTAGTTGTCCTCGTCGATGGTCCGCGCCGACTTCTTGGGCGCTGGCGGCGGGGGAGGAGGCTCAATGGCACCGAGCTGGTGGGCCAATTGCTCATCATCGGCCATGGACGTGTCCCCTCCATCTTGGTCTGTGTATGCTGCATCTCCGCCTCCACCAAATAGCTGTGATATGCGCGCCTCGCTCTGGCGATACAAGTCCTTGAAGAGGACCCTCTGACGTTCCTCCTCCTCGGCTACGGCGACCGGTTCAGCCATGTCGAACAAGAGGGTATTGGTATGGATATTGGATCGCGCTGGCGTGGTATCGCGATGACGGGAGATTTTGTTGGTTATATAGGATGATTCGGGCCTCCACGAGGGTTTTCCATAGCCGTTATTGATGAAGGACCCTGATCGTGCCGCCATTTGGAAACCGATCGCTCTCCCCCTCCCGCGCAACGCAGTCGCGCTTTCCCCAAACCGCAGAACCTCGTAGAGACAGCGTTACGGCGTCTGGACGTCCTTACTTCGCGGATTCGTGATGGCGCCTCATTGGTATGTAGTCCGCCGATGAAATCTGTGCGAGATTTGATGGCGGTGGTGTTGTTTTTGATGGATTTCACGTTGGCGGCGATGTGGTGTAGTTCAGGTGTAGTGAGGTCTACGACAATGCCTCTGGCTAGGGGCCGCCCAAACGCATTTAGAGCCGATGGCATTCGCGTTGCCACGACCGAGTTTGGGGGGTAGGGGGAGTTCACGATGGATGGCAGATACCATGGGGGTATGTCTAGTCTAGTCTAATCTTTTTTTATTACTTTTCTATACACATTTACTCTACATTCTGGTGGTGGAATTCCAATGTTCTATTGAATGCGCTTCGCCGACCTCCATGCATTTGGCGGGCACGGACCATTTAAAAGCGGCATGTGGAGTGGACTCGACGCGATCAAAGAGTGGGTAGAGTTTGGAGGAGTATATTGGAGTCTCTCTAGGTAGAACTATTGGAATGAACATATTTTATTATTTATTTAAATATTATATTAATTTATTGATATGTTCATTTTATTTATTTATTCAGGTATTTCAATTTTTATTTGATGATTAAATAGGTATAGGTATAACACTATATCAATATCAATCCCTTAATCACTACTAGTCATGACAACTGAATGACACCTATTGTCTTGTACTTGTTGTGTGTTACAACAAAGGACACTTATTAAAAATATTCAAGAACTGCAGCCAGTTTATTATAATACTATCACTCTTTATATATATACAATAAGCTATTTAATAAAGAACAAACCTCTTCACTATATATCTAAAGAAAGTTCAACTACTTCAAAATGTAACAATAGCACTAGAATATCATCACCTTGTCCCAACTACCTAACTACCTAGGTACCACCTAATGCAAGTCCTCAACTTCCATTACCACTACTTGCTGCCTTTACCTCTTTCACGTGATGATAACGGTCCAGGGTCCAGTTGATTGGGTGTCGATTGGGTGTCAGTTGGTTGGTCGGTGTTGGTCGGTCGGTCGTACCACCACTTTGAGACGGCAGAGGCAGACACAATTCAAGAAGCTTCGCAGATTTCAAGACAGCTCCGCGACAAGCGAAGAACACCATTTCCTCTCCTCTCCTCCACGAAATGAAGAACCACACGAGATGACCTAATACCCTACAAAAACCCCATTACAGTACTACCTACAAACAAACAAATCCAAAGATGCGTATAAGACTCCCATTCGCAGGTATGTGCAAAGCACTGGAAAGCTCCCTCTGCCCCACATCCGATCCATCCATCTACCTACCTACCATCTCCATACAAACGCGAATAAGATAGATGATGAGAATTAACCACCACAAACAGGAGCATTCCTCTTCCTCTCCCTAACAGCCGCCTACGCCGGTCTAACCTCCCTCCAACTCTCCGCCTTCCCCTTAAACGATAAAGTCCTCCACGCCCTAACATTCTTCATCCTAACAACCTGTTTCTACTGGATCCTCGACACCTCACGTCGCAGAACCCTAAATCTCACTCTAATAACCTGCACGGGAATCCTAGGTGTGGGCTCCGAATTCCTGCAGGGATTCCTTCCAAATGGACGGGTCTTCGATCTCTTCGATATCGTCGCGAATATCGTTGGTTCGTTGGGTGCCGTGGCGTTGAGTAGTTGGTATCATACCCGGATGTTGGAGCGCAAGAGATTGAGGAAGACGTATCAGGTTGTTCCTGGGGATGAAGAGAGGGATTTGGAGTTAGGTGAGGGGATGGGTGTTGGTGTTGGTGTTGGAGTTGGGGCGCAGGAAAGTGGGACGACGACGATTGGTGCGGGGGGGAGTTTGGAGAGGGAAGTTGAGAATTGGGATGAGAATGCGGAGGATAATTGGGAGGAGGAGGATCAACATACTGGTACTGATGAGGGTGATGGACCTAAGACACCCAGTGCCAGTTCAGCGGGGGAAGCAGAGGAGAGCAAGAAAAGTTAGTACTCTTGGAGAGTAGGAAGGATATGGTGTGTTGTGAGGAGTGTAATGATATGAATGGGTTTTTGGGTTTCCCCTTCCTAATTCCCTTTTTCCTTTTTCGTGTGCTTTGGGAGTTTGGAGCTGGGGGGTGGACGAATGGATTGCTACCTAGGTATGGACTGGACTGGACTGGACTGGACTGCAATCAATAGGACTATGGCGGTTCTGGATGTATTATGGATGGAAATTGCTTCCAGGGTGGGGTTGGGTTGCAAGAATGGCAGGTTCTCTGACGAGATGCAATCCTTGAGATATCATAATCAAAAAAGTTTGAGAGAGAGCTAGTTCCCATTGCTTATGTGAATCTCTGTGTGACTGTGGAGTCTTGAGGACTATTTTGCGCCGATTTGTGAGAAAATGCCTTCTGACTACTTGGAGAGTAAAATTATATTCCCAAGAAGCGGGGTGTTTGACTTTGCTTTTCCTAGAAATCTTTATGACACTTTTAGGAGGGAATAAAAGTACTTATGGGGAGACTTCAATCATTATTCTGCGTATCCTCAACAATGTAGTAATTTATATCCAGTTTCTCGTCATAATCTCAAGTAGAGCTAACTTTTGGGCTCAGTGCCACTTCAACAACCCATCTACTCACAATCCAACTCCCCTCACAGACCAAAATATCTCAATGCAAACTCACAGACCAGGCACCCCCAAAGCATACACCTATCCACCTCCCACTACACATATCCCTGGCCCAAAGCTCTAGCCTCCATTACGAGTAAATCAAACCCCAGAACAGAATTCAAACCCCAGAACAGAATTCAAATCCCAGAACAGAAGAATCCCAGAATACCACCTAAAACAGAAAAAGGCCGTTTGTTAATTAAGTAAACCCACCCCCGCTCCTAGCTCTCTTTTTATCCCCGTGTTGTTTCTTCATCTTTAGTCGAGCGCTATTCTCTTTTTTCTTCCTGTTTTTTGCGGAATGGTGATTAGCATGTTTCCCCATGCATAGAGAGTTGAATTAGACGATAACTCATGATTGATAGTGTAAAGTGTAAAGTGTGGGTGTAGGTTGAATCTTTGGAAAAAAGAAAGGAAATAAAACAAGATGGGTAAACGAAAAACGTATGCAATGAAGAAAGTTATATCAAAATGAGAAGAGGGGGGAGGCAGGGGAGGTGGTGGAGGAGGAAACGATATAAACACCTTCTCAAGCCTCACCATCCAAAAAAACAAAGATAGATCACCCCCTCTTCGGACCAGGGCCACCCCGTCGGCTCCTTCTAGCAGCATCATGCCTACAAATCATGATTCTTCGTACGATCTTATTGCTGGTCTTCGAATCTAATCCAAGCTTCACGGAATTTCTCAAGCGGTCCCTCAATGCCTTTCTGTCGCAAGGACAATCGAATCAGATCTACGACTCTTGTGGAGATGGTGGATATAGATAGAAATTCTCCCGACAGAAAGGCAATGGAAATAGCTGAGCCATGAAAAGTCGAGATATAGCAAGAATCAAGAGGAGATCGGAATAGAAACAGGCAGGTTGGAAAGGATGTAGAGGAAAGGGTTTGCAGCTCCTGCTTAAGCACCGCCACCAAATAGAACATGGATTGATTATAAGCCCATCACATGGTTCATCGGAACCGCATGCTCCGAATCTTCCACTCCTTGAGGCTGTCGCCCTTTCAGTTCGCATTTTACGACGATCTTTCGAGTTCATCTTATGCCCAAGTTCTTTCTGCCAGAAGCGCGGGGACTGGGTGGAGTTCTTGTAATGAAAGGAAGGAACATTGAATCAGATGATGACTTTTGAGGTGTCATGATAAAGTTGACTTTCTGCGTGATGAAAGCAAATCGAGACAACAGAAGGAAGCGAAGAAAAAAATGAGGAAAAGAGGAGACTGTAGTGAAAAGAACTCAATCCAACGAATCCGACAAAAAACAACAAGGAGATGAATCCAAAGAGACTACTTGATGACAGACACAAAAATAAACGAGGAAATAGCTCTGACCACTTCCCTCTTATTGTTGATCATTGCGTTTCCAACCTCGGTCTAAACGTCGTCACGACAGACTTGACTTGATCCCTATCATCTCGTAATCTCGCTCTGGCATTTCGGTCCAGCCTATTGACTTTAGATATCCATCGGAGCGAGGGACTTGGGATTTGTTATACGTGAGAATGTGAGTTGTTGCCAGCTCATCGAAACTTCATGACCAGAGAAATAGAGATCTGGAGACCTGAGAGACCAGAAAGAAGCCGAGCATGCGATAAAATGAAAAACGAAAACAAGAACGATACCAAAGTAAGAACGATGCCAAAATAAGAACGATGCAAAGACGAATCGATGAAGAAATCAATCAGGAAAGAAATTCGCAAAATAAAGATAAATCAAGAATCCAAAGAAAACATGAATCGCAAAAAAACCCAACAAAAAACTTACAACTCAGAAACCTTCCCTTTCTGCTCCTCACTCGTAACACCAGGAATAGTCCTACGATAAATCTTCTCAATCTCAGCACAAAACCTCGCATGAGTTTCCTACTCACAATTAGCACCATCCCCAATATCCTCCTCCATTTCCTCCTCATACTAAGTATACCACCACCACTCAAGAAGAAGAAAAGAATCTCACCTCCCGATTCGCACTCTGCGTCCGATTCGAATCACAAGAAATCTTAATAGAATCACTAGACGCAACATAATACCCACTATCCCTCAGACCCTGATGTAAAGCTCTGGGTACATATTTTAGTAAAGCATGTAAAGGCCATGCTGTAGTTGCTTTTGACGATGTCCTTTATATCCATCAATTAGCATCCACTCATTTACTCATCTACAACTACCCTTCCCCTTTCAAATTGCAAAATAGAATAAATAAAAAACATACTTATTAACCTTCTGACCCCCCGGCCCACTAGCCCTCGAATACTCCGTCGTAGCGATCTTCGTGCTGGGCAGGACACCCGTTCCCTCGTTTTCCGCTGGTCTGGTGGCGTTAAAGGTTTTGAACCATTGGCGGGCTGCTTCGAAATCGGGGTTTTCTTTTGAGTCTGAGTTGGAGGAGTAGGGTCGGATGTGAGGTATTTGGGTAGGGTGAGAGTGGTTAGTGTATGAGTGGTGAGAAGGATGAGATGGATATGAGATGAGGTGAGAGGTTGAGATGGAGATAGAGGTGGATGCTTGGATGAATGAGCGGAGGAGGCGTGTTTGTAACATTTTTTCGGTGTTTTCGATGGTGTGTTTTTTGGTGTTGTGTTTTTTTGGTGTTGTGTTTTTTTGGTGTTGTGTTTTTTTGGTGTTGTGTTTTTTTGGTGTTGTGTTGTTGAAGGGAGATGGACTTGATGTGAGAGTAAGTGAGTGAGTAGAGATTTTTCAGGAAAGTATGGCAATATGAATAAGACGAAATCCCCAGTTTCCCTTCCCTTCCCTTTCTAAGTAAGTGCCCTCCGTACCGTACCCTACCTTAGCTTTATACTCTCCCTCCAACACCTACCTCCCAGACCAACAGCCCAAAGCAAATTACAACCCCGCAGTACACCCCGCCTCACAACAAGCAACCCTGACGTGCTTCCAGATGGAAATCTGCAGTTATCCAGCCCAGCAAACGGAAAGATAAAGGCGATTCAAGATGAACCTGCATATGCCCCTGGAGAAACCTAGACAAGATAATGCAGCTGCAGGTCGTTCGTGGCGAACAATCCACCCTGGATTTTGCGTAGCCGAGAAACTAGTTAAACTAGCCTTGTTGCCTGAGGGGGTGAGGAATTCCTTGTTATTTTCAAGACTTAAAGAAAGCACATTAGAATTTTGAAGGGCGATATTTATCGAGCTCGGTATGTTTAGAGCTGATAGTACGTGGTAGAAATAGTCAACGCTCGGCATTTAGAATTCCATTCTATTCCAGACCCCCCCTCTAGAAGGGATTCCATTCCATTCAAAAAATATATAGAACTTTCTATTATAGACCCCCTCGTTCTATAGAATATATAGAATTTCTAGATAGAACTCGTTATATAATCCGGAAAAAAATCCCTCCGGTCCGATGAGCCAATAGGAGAGAAGCAGACCATGCAGGTGTAAGTGTAAGTGTAGGTATCGCCATTTTTATTATTCCCCTCAACGCTAAGTCAAACAAACAACTTTCATTCATTACATTTTGATTTTCATTTCCACAAAACCCATCCAAGAATATCCTACCTACGTCCTAGGACTCCTCATGAAACCCACAACACCACTACAAAAGCCCACAAGATCCCCCAACCTCGCGCCCTCAACCTGCTGACACTCCCTCCATTCCCTCAGTGCGGCTACAAGTCTCTCATCCATAGCGACAGATTCCATATGCAGTCTCAAAAAGACCGTCATCCACGCCTGCACTAACTCATAGTCCCGCTTCTGTTTCAGTCTCCCAGTTAGGGCTTGGACGAAATTTACAAGCTCGTCGGATTCGGATTCCAATCCTGGGTTTAGGGAGCGGATCTCGAGGTCTGCGGCGGAGGGTGAGAGGGTCTTGAGGTGGTCGATGAAGGGAGTATCTAAGAAATTTTAGTTAGTTTGGATTTCATAAGAATTTGAGGGGCTTGGTAACTTACAATCGCCATTATCGCTGCCGGATCGTAGGGCGATGGTAAATGCGCCTTCGGATGCTACTCGGTCCATCTTCATGATTCGTGATCGTTCGATGGTGGTATCATCCGCTTTCTTCTCTTCAACACCAGCAATTACCGGCATTGGCTTCTCTAGTGATGGTAAAAAGAATGGTGCTTTTTCTGGAACTTTGGGGGCTTCCTTTGGTTTGTTGCGTTGCTTGATGAGATCCAAATGAAGTAAAGTTTGCCATCTGCTTTTTGGAACCATACTTAATGTCATCATGTCGATACTCAACTGCTCTATTGATGGAGGTGGCGCAGAATCTTCAGCATTTTCCTCTTCTTCCGCGAAAGCTCCTTCGATTAATCCGTGACCACCCTCGCCAGAAACTGTTGGTCCAGAAATATCTGCAATCTCATTTTCGGAAATGTGTCGTGTTGGCACATGAGTAAATAGGGTCTTGTTGTTCCAAATGTTTACCCCAATTTCTCCCTCACAAGTCGTTGCTAAGAATTCTCCGGTCGCAGAAAATGCAAGTGCGGTACATTGCGTTTTCATCCTTATCGCATCCACCAAATGCCCAGTAGGAAGATCCCAGACTCGTACAATACAGTCACTTGAAGCGGCTATTATCCATCGTCCGTCGCTCGAAAACAAAAAGTCATTAATGGCACCCGTGCAACCCCACAACTCTCGAATCGTCTTTTTCGTTTCCACATCCACAACTCTGATTGACAAATCGTCACTTGTGACGGCTATCAGATCGTTTGGAGCGTGATATCGGATTCCTGTGATGGCCGCCATTGGATGCCAGTCGATTTCATCAACCAAGTGGCCATGTGCAAAGTCCCAGAACTTGATCTTCCCATCTAAAGAACAACTAATGAGCTGTTTGTTCAAGGAGTCCACCACCAAACCAGTAACTGATTTCGTGTGCTTTCCTAGCCCCATACTGAATTTCTTCGCTGGCTTCGAATGTAAAGTAAGTGAATCTGCAGCTTGAAGCTGTTCTAGTTTTACCTTTCTTGCCTGGGCAGGAGTAAGTCTCGCTGGAAATCTATGTCGATGCTGTCCAGATTGCAAGTTGAAAGTATCAATTCCACCAGTTTCTGATCCAACAACAGCAAAAGTCCCACAAGGACTAATTCCCACACTACTGACATATCCACCATCTCCTGTCTCGAAAGCCCATCTTCCAGCCTTCTTTCGACCCCAAAACCATGTTCGTGCAAGTTTGTCTTTTCGGTGACCTGTGACAATACTTTCCCATCCAGTAACTCCACTCAAAGTAGCATCGGTCGGTTTCTTGTCTCTCTGGTTGCTCTTCTGCCATAATGCGCCATTTCCTGCATTGGCCCCCATTCCACCATCGCGATTCAACGACATGGCCAGACATGTTATTTCGGGTGCTTTCAAATCGTCCAGAGTAGTACTAGGCTCATTGGCAAGGGATACACCAGCCAAGATGCCCATCTTTTTGGCCTTCTTCCTGATATTACCCTGACTAAGTTCTGTACTTTGTCCATCTCTACGCAAACTCCAACCCCACAAACTCCGATCTTGCCCGGCACTGAGCAACCATTTTCCTCCAGCATCTGCTCCGTCAGAATCTGTTGGCAAAAATAACAATTTGGTGACTGGGGCCGCATGTCCACTTCTAGAGTGCAAAATCCGAGGTATCGCTGAAAATGGTGTTTCATCGAACACCCAAGTTTTCAAAGAATTGTCGAGTCCACTTGTGACAACCACAGGTTGCCCTGCGAGAAATTCCACTTTGCTTATACCTCCACTAACCGTTGCCCCAGAATGCGATCGGGGGTTATGAGCGCCTCGAAGAACCCCCATCACTCGCCCGCCATTATTCAGATCCCAAAATGTTACGTCGCCATTTTCCAAGCCTGCCGTTGCCATGACTCCTGATTTTCGGCCATCTTCTCCAGCACCAAGGTCATCGGATCGGAAAGATATGGAAGTAACTGCAGCCCCAGACTGGCCACCATTCAATTGAATAAGCGCTTTGTCGGTTCGTACATCATGGATGGTCAGAGGACCTTCGGAATAAGCAATTGCCAACAAGGAAATCGCTGGCGATGGTTGCAAGGCAGTCACAGAACCGCAATTAGCTGCTGGAGGCAAAATTGTGTATATGAGCTTTCCCGAGCTCACATTCCAGATTTCAACACTGCCGTCCTTTCTACCCGCAAATATCTTGTTCAAATACGTGGGCATATTAGTAAGCCCACCGGTAAGTTCATTTTTCCCTTTTTGCGCCGCAGCCGGATATAAGGTGGTGTAATGCTCGTAGGTAGCCGATTTCCAAACTTCAATCCTGGTGGTACAGCATCCTACAATCCATGAACCAAAAACGAGCAATTGCTTGATTGGTTGTGTTAGATCTGCAGGTAAAGTCAATCTGTCGATTTCTTTTCCTCGCTGGAAAACAGAGACCCCGCGGGAGGACTCTGGATTGGATCCTCCCCATGCCGCAAACACCCTATCTTTATATGCGATTGTCGCCGTGATATCTTCTGGCGTTTGCGGTCGTGTCAGAAATACCAAATTCAGGCCGCGCTTGAGATCATAAGTTTGCAAACATCGTCCTACTGAAGTGGTAATTTGGAAGCTGGTTTTTCCCAATGAAACCGAGGTAAATGGCACAGGCGTCGAGGAAACTAAACCAATGGTCTGCAGATATTAGTTTTGGATTCTTTAGGAGATAAGTCTGCCACTTACTCGAAATGGGGTAAATATCCTCGATTCTCGATGGGGGGTATTCCTGCGCGCATCCAGCTCATTGAGCTTCTGCCTCTTCACCAAGGGACCATCAGAGGCGCTCTGGACGACAGTAGAAGGCATATCGAAGAAGGGAATAATAGAAGTTTTGTTAGAGACTGTTTGTTGAGCCAACTGTCATGGTTGCTTATGTCTATTGGATTCCTCTTGCGCTTGTCTTTTTGCTGGGGAGACTTTTTTTCTGCGCTCTCCAGACCCCTGCAGCTAGTTGGTATCTTATCGCCTATCTCCTTCACATACAAAACACTCTCAGCTAGTAGGTACCAGAGTACAACCAGAAGCACTTAACCTTGGCTTGCTTTCTATGTTCTTTTTCTTTAAAAAACAAAAAACTGATATCAAGAAACTTTGAATTTCTTAATTGAAGTTCAAAGTACCTGCCTAGAGAGCAGGTTTGGTCAAGATAGGTGACAAAGCACAGTACAATAATTGCTGCTAACTGATGCCTGCTCTTGCCTACTACTTCACTGTCTAGTTATTGATGTATTATGTCACAAACATCTCCATAGGTCTACCTAGATATTGACTCAAACCAAACAAAAACCAATAAAGCTTGTTGAAGCCACCCAAATGTTCTCTTCATATGAATCATATCTTAGCTTCATGCGACTAGGTAGTGAAGTGGGTTTTGGCCGTGAACCTAGTGTTTACTCCGCCTAATGGGGTTAGGTGATCAGTGCCCCTCTATCATTTTTTCCTAACCCTCGTTAACCCTCCTCCTCTTGCATTTGGACCGACTGACTCCAACTTCTCCCAACATTCTTCCTCCACCACCTCTCCCACTGAGTCCTACTCCACTCCGATCTTTTGTGCGCTTCCACGCATCCACCGACATCAGTACCCTTTCTCTCTCTACTCAAAGATCCTTCGCACAACTCCCAGTGAAAGACCACACTTACAGCCTCCCTCCACGCGCGATTGGCCTCCAAGATCGGCCACCCGCGTCCCCGTCAAAAGCATCGGATCGCATCCCTTCGCAGCACCACCCACTGCACAGTAACCTTTCCATTCACACGCGAAGTCGTCGATCATCCAACATCCTCCACCCTTCATCCCAGTCTCTCATCTTCAGTGCATGCAACGCGCCTTGATTTTGTCATCGCCAGCCCCATCTCTCTCTGCCCATAGCAGTTCAATTCTCACTTCAGATCTCATTCGCTGGGAAATTGAGTCCTTGAACCCTCCAGCCCTCCAGCCTTGCCTTTCAAACTGTCTTGTGATCGAGGATTGGTCGCACTTGAGCACATTAATCCCCAATTCCAACCTCCCACATATTTGATTCTGAGCCTGCAATTTATTGCTTGCGCGGCTTCCCAAGCTCCGCTTTCTAACTGCGCAAAAAAGCCCCCACCAACTGAGGAATCGAGGGCCTAATATCAATCCAACTGAAGCCTGATCCACCCCTTATTGCCCTCAGCCCTCAACACTGCGAGGCATGATTGCCGATACCGTCAGTGCGGTCGACACAGGCACTTCGAACACTGCGAACACGCTGTTCGAAATTCCCGTACCCATGGCGGCCGGCGGGGTCATGGTAAACACCATGGCCGTCGATACTCCCAAGTCCGACGACTCGAACTTTTCCGACGCATACAAAGAGGGGCCAACCGAGGCACAGCAAGAGGGGAGAGTCGAACAAGGCACTGAAGTTAGCGACTATGCCATGACATTTGATTCAGAAGGCGAAGGAATAGAGACAGATAGTCAGGATATAACACAGGCAAATTTTGAGCAACCGACGGCTTCGGCCTCTCTCCCTTCCACAGTGCTCGCCAATCTACCTTCGTCGTCTATATCCACATCTATCCCAACTATCCCAGTCCCAGTCGGAGCCTCTGCCTCTATCAGCGACGACGAAGAAGTCGCCATCCCCATTCGAATTCCTTCCCTTCCACTTGCAGGCACCACTGCTCCCACACCCTCACCCTTCATCGCCAACGTCCCTCAATCAAATAGTCCAGCTGTCCAAGCTCCAGCCCAACCCGCGACTTCCCAACCCACCCATACATATGAGGCTATCGAGAATGGTGACGTAGACATTCAACAATTGCTCGACAATATCACTGCGAAAGCAGAAAAAAATGAGGCAGCTGCAGCCACAGCCCAATCTCCATCCACTCTATCTTCCCATCTCCCTAAATCTGGCCTGCCTGCCCACTCAAGCCTTCCACCCCGTCCACAGGTGCCCCAAAATGTTTCCTACAACAACCATGACCTTCAAAAGTATCATGCAGGACCTCCTGGTGTTCTTCAGCAGTCGACTGCATATAGAGCACCAGGTGGCGCCCCGCCTAGCATGGGAGGTATTGGTAATAATGGGTTGCCCCCTCCTCCATCTGCATCTTTCGCGCAACTTCCTCAATCAATTGCAAGTCCTACTAGTCAGTCATCGCAGGCCCAATTCAACGGAAATACTGCCCAAGCCCAGCCTGCTGGCAATGTGGTCCCAGATGAACATGATGACATTGAGAAACGATGGGGACCTGACGTGCAGAAGATCTATGATCAATTCCTTTCCGATGAACGTGGTTATGTTACACAAGGTTCATGGGATACGTTCCCAGCAGGATCCCGTTTGTTTATAGGTAAGCAAAGGGCTTGATAAATTACAAAGTTCAACTCTAATCAAGCTTCATAGGAAATCTTCCATCCGATAAAGTCACCAAGCGGGACCTATTCCATGTTTTCCATAAGTATGGGAAGCTTGCCCAAGTCTCGATCAAGCCAGCATATGGATTCATTCAATTCCATGATACGGCATCATGCTATCAAGCATTGCAGAATGAGCAAGGGGCCGAAGTTAGGGGACGTAAGATGCGTAAGTGAATGAGGATAATCTCCTTGCTGATGCATATACTAATCGAGTTGGTAGATCTTGAAATTTCAAAGCCACAAAAGAATACCCGCAACGCCCAACCAAAATCACAACCTGCTCGTCGATCCCGATCACCGCAAAGAGAAAACAAGAACGCACGACGTGGCAACAGAAATCCTGGAAGCGATTCTTATGATGGCAGAGCTAACCTCCGAGACGATTATGGTCGCCCAGTACGTATGCGTGAAGATTATCGTCCGGTCAGATCGCCATCACCACCCCGAAACTCTCTTCGTGGTCGAGATGATTATGGTAACCGCGGAAGAGACTCATATGATGGCCGAGACCGCCGTCGAAGTCGTTCCCGATCTCCATATAGAGACAACACACGATATCGCGAGAGGAGTCTCAGTCCAAGAGGACGTGAGGCACATGAAGATATGGAACTTGATATCCCACGACGAGATCCACGTGATGTGCCTGACGTACAAATTATTCTCATGGACCAACTTGATCGGGGCTTTGTACAATGGGTAGAGGGCGAGTTCCATGCCCGCGCAATCAAGACGCAGGTCATGTTTCTCAGCCCACGTCTCCCACTTGAAACTGTCATCCGACGACAAATTCTCGAAGGTGTTCACGCAGTCTCACAGCTGACTATGAAATCTCAAAATAGCAGCCGAGTTCCACTGCAAGTTTTTGATCGTCAAGGCGGGGCCAACAATGTTCGATTTGATGAGTATCAAGATCTAGAACCAAAGGTCGCAGCAGAACTAGTCGTTCGTGCTAAACAAATTTCTGCGCCGCAACCACCACAAATTCCTCAATATGGAGCACCTTACTCAAACGGACAATATAACCAAGCACCAGCAGCAGCAACACCTGCGGTCCCCAATTTTGGAAATATCATGGGCCAATTGGACAACAATGCCTTGCAAAGCTTACTGGGTTCCATTAATTCACCTCCCATGCAAAATGGACACCAAAATGGACATCAAAACGGACACCAAAATCCACGAGCTGCATCTGCAAACTCGGCAATCGACCTCGCAGCACTTCTGGGAGGGCTGCAACAACAGCAGCATCACCAGCCACAAGTCCATCAACCACAAGCACCACAGCAGCCAGGTTATGGTCAACAACCAGCTGCACCTGTTGCTGATCCATACGCCCACCTTGCGTCTAATCCGGCTTTGGCTCATTTCTTTAATGGCAGTATGCAAAATACCCAAGGAGGTCCACAACAATCTGCACAGCAGGTTCAAAGTATCATGGCCTCACTTGCCAAGTTCCGACCATGATTTCTTACGAGTAATGATTGCGTGGGCATATTCTGGGGTATTCTGGTGTTTATTTGTTTTAGGATGCGAATGGATGGAATGGATGGAATGAATGGATTGGGATGGGGGGATGGGGGAGTTTTCTTTTTTGCTCTTGGAGTTCAGGATGAGATACCTAATTTTCTTTCTTCTTTCTTCTTTTTTCTTTTTTCTTTTTTCTTTGGTTTTTCTTTCTCATGCTTATTATTGAGATGAGTTCTGCCTACTTCTACTTTTAGGTAGGGTTTGGTTGGTATGTTGGTACAGTACATTTCTTACAGGAGGAGTTTATTTGTTGCTGGTTGCTGGGTGCTGGGTGCTGCTGCTGCAGATGCGACTTTTTATCAGAACAGAACAGAATCCCCAATGAGAACCCCTCATCTTGTTAGAGATATCTTCTATCTAGTCTTCTCCCCTTTCTCGTTCTTCTCTTCTCGTAGGTGGTGAATTACATGGTGTGTCTTTTTGTATTGTACAATAGTTTGACGGAGGTGTCCTTGTTGAATATAATGAAATTCATTGATGGATCGGTTGGTATCCAACTTATATTTCTTTGACTTTTTTGGAGAGAGGTTTTGGTGGTATTGGCCAAACACTTGGTCTTGTGGTTAAGTTGTTAGCTTTCTATTCCTTCTTCTTTATTTTTCTTGAATTTCCCCTCTCTCGCTTCGATTCAAGTCTATGATGAAGACCTCTTGGGGGGTTTTGGAAATTTGAACTTACCTCATCAACAACAACCTCTCCACGCTCCCCTCCCCCTTCCTCCTAGATCCTAACCAAGCCTCTAATAACCCCCTCAATTCCTCATCGCTCTTTGAAAGAACATCAACCCCCCGTTCCACCAAAGCAATCTTCACCTCTTCCTCCTTTAAATTCCTGATCTCTGATCCGGCTTCCAATAGTAGCGTATCATCCAGTCGTAAATATTCAACTCTCTTCTCTACCCTCTTCTTCAAGAAAATATCAGGGGGACCCGGAAGCTGACCGGGATTAACCCAATCCCACAGTTTCGAAGAGAGACCTAGGGAATTGGAAATATGAAGATTTTGTTGGCGGTTCAAAATTATAGGGGGAGAAGGTGAAGGAAGAGAAGATGTTAAATAACGGAATGAGATAAGACGCCTTGATTCAGCTTTCTTCCTATCGGCCAAGATTTGCGCCGGGATTCGACAGGTATAAGGTATGATCCTACTAAATAACAACACGAACAACGGTGTGAATTCCCCGCAGAGGAGAAACATTAATCCAAATCCCGGTGCACGTTTTAAATCGTGCCATGCGCGATGGAGGAGTTGGTATTCCGACCGTGTTAGACCTCGTGCTTTGATTGCCACCCCGTAGGAATGAGAGTATTGCGTGTCGATGAGCGTTTGGAGCCCTTGGTAGGCCCGCGCGTTGTGGTAGATGTTTTTTACCCCCGTTTTGTAGAAGGTGCCGTAGGTTCGTCCGAGTCTGAAGAGGTGCGTGAAGAGGGAGGATTTGGGGTCCCGGATTGGGAGGGTGAGGGAAGCGGGGAGGGTGGAGAGAGGTGGGTTGAGGGGGTCTGGTTTAGTGGGTTTTTCGGAAAGGGATTTGGTGTGTGTGGTGGTTGGGGTGGAGGTTGAGGTTGAGGTGTATCGTGGGAGGTGTGTTGATGTGTGAATTGGTGTGATAATCGCAGAGGGGAGGCGATGGAGGGTTGTAGAGGGATTGGATGCGCGTTGGATGAGGGAGGTGGCGCGCAGCGGACTGCGGAGGAGGAGAGTGGTCATTTCATGTGTTGTTGGTTTGTTTGGAGAGAAAAGGGGAATTGGGATATTGGGAAGAAGAGAAAATTTGAGGGAATTGGTGTGACGTTGTTCAAAGATGGATTTCCCAAATTGCGATGAGATGGATGAATTTCTGCAGGGATGTTGGATTACGTACAGGGGTCCAGATTTAGATGCTTTTTTGGAAAAAAGGTTCCGTCATCAAGTTCCAATTGATTGGAGGGAGATCTTTTGATATCCACTTTTGGTCCTAAGGATTGAGTCTAGGCCTACCTAGGTATCTGGAGCACCTACCTAGGTAGGTTGTTGCGAAGGGGTGTAAAGGTATTGGCAAGGGCAAGTTGGGCAACTCTCGTTTTCGTTACTTCTTGATAAATTACTGCTCCTCTCTCAGCCGAAAGTAAAAAGGGGGCCACATGCTTGAGCAACGAATCTATTCTTTCAAAGTTATTAAATTATTCCCGCTCTTGAAAAAGTTTCTCAACTGAACAGTTCCTCATCCATAGCACAATACCTCGCCATCTCAAACTGCTCATTCGTCTGACAAACCAACGTTCTATGTTTCGCTCCTTCTTTCCCAACATCTTGTACCAGCTCTTCTATCTTCTTCCCATTTTTCTCTTCATCAATAGAAAAACCTAAACACTCACACTCCTCCGTCACTCTTTTTCTTAACAAATCACTCTTCTCTCCAATTCCTCCTGCAAAGACCAAAGCATCTACTTTTCCATGTAGCGTCACGTAGTAACTTCCAACATAGCTACAAATTCGATCAACGAAAATGTCGAACGCTAATTTCTTTTCGGGTTCAGATGACGAAGCTATTTCTCCAAAGTTTGTCGTTCCCGTAAGTGCTTTCCATCCACTTTCTTTGTTGAGGATTTGTTCTGCGGTGGAGATGTGGAGATCTTTGGTAGAACCTGGAGCGAGTTTTCCAACGTCCGAGGCGTAGTGGAAGACCAAACTGATTGAAGGAATTAGTTTCCAATTTGAAATTGGGTATGAAAGATATCTTACCTAGGATCAACACTCCCACTCCTCGTCGCACCAGGAAGTCCAGCCAAAGGAGTAAGTCCCATACTAGTATCCCAACTCTTCCCCCCCTTAACCGCACAAGCACTAGCACCACTCCCCAGATGCAACACAATCAAACTCGTCTCCTCCTCCCCCTTCCCCAAATATTCCGCCACACTCCTCGTTATAAACGAATAACTAATCCCATGAAACCCATACTTCCTCAATTTATTCGCCTTCGCAATCTTCTGATCAATCGGATACGTCCTGATATGTTCCGGGATGCTTTGATGAAACTGCGAATCAAAAACCGCTACATTCTTCGTACTTTTCAATTCTTGGATGCAGAATTTCACAATCTCTAATGCGGCGGCGTTGTGGAGGGGTGCGAGATCGGTGAGTTCTGAGATGTGACGGTAGGTTTCTTCGTTGATGGTCTTTGGGGTGGAGTAATCGCCTCCGTGGACTACTCTGTGACAGGCTATTGCGATGTCTTCTTTCTGCGTTATTTGAGGGAGGTCTTTGTCGGAGATTAGGACGTTTAACATGTATTGGAATGCGTCATTTTGCGTGGTGATTTTTTGGTCCTCGACTTTTTGGTTTTTCGCGATGGCTGTGCTTCCCCGCGTGTATTTTAGTTGGACGGGCGGGGAGGTGAGGTTGTCGAGTTGGATTTCGGCGACTTCGAGGGGGCGTTGGAGGAGGGAGGCTGTGTAGATGGATATCTTGACGGAGGAACTTCCGGCATTTATGGAGAGGATTGTTTTGGACATGTTGAGTGAGTGTCTTTAATAGTTCGTGTAATAAAGTAAGTAAGTAGACTTCAGGACACAAATTAATTGAATCCGGTAGTGAAAGACCAATTTGTTTTATTTATTCGTTACTTGAACTTGAATATCATCCCATATCCACGGGCGAACAACGATTCTAACCCCCTGTAATTCTGCATGCGAGGGTGGTATGACGTTTTATCGGGCCATATTCCTTATCATAAGCGAGTCGCTATACCTATCGTAGTCGAAAACGGTGGGGTCCAGAGGGGAAACAGGGGTATGAATTCACTCTTTTTGAACGACACGTCGTTCTTTTTATCGGACCATACTGACAACTCGCCATGTGAGTTGTTGTATGAGTCCTGATAGGGTGTCTATAAAAGAGGATTCAATACAAATCTGAGAGATCCATACAAGGGGTCCTCATAAGGCTGAGTTTCTTACCAAGAGCTGAATGAAGTAAAGTATTCAGCCTTGAGTATGTATGACGTCGATGTTTATCGATAACCCCCACCCACCTATTTGCCTGCTTTCCTTTGCGTCTCGAAAGCCATGTTTACCATGTGGCAAGCAGCCATGTGGATAAATTATTGGTTCCTTAGGACCGAAATCTCCGTTTAGAGTGACGTCTTTGGGAGGTGGTGGGTGAATGGGTGACATTGGTACTGTAATTGGCTCGATGGTCCAGCAAACATACAGTACTCGAGTACATTACCTACTGCACATACAAGGAAAAGAAAAGTCTTGATATAATACCCCTCCATTTCATGACATGACCTTGGAAAAATCTTTGGAACAACTTCTTTACTTCTTAATTACTTTGCTTGTTATTTTTCTCTTTCCTGTGATAAGGAGAGCTTTTTAACTTCCCTCTTTCCTTTCGTCGAGAAATTATTGTTGAAGTCGTCAGTCAATATGCCAGGAGAAGAACTTGATAGGGCGAATCCGAAGGCGTTACCTTCTCTTATTCCTGAGTCGGTATTGGAGTTATCTGTCAAGCTTGAGAAACTTGATATTAATGATGCGGATCTCAAAGCTCTTGATGAGTTTCGGAGGGCGAGTAATTATATTGCTGCTGGTGAGTTATCATTGTATTGTATTACCAGTTTGGAAAATGGGTTACTGATGGATGGATATAGCTATGATATTTTTGAGTGATAATTCTTTGGTTGAAAGAGATCTTAAGTTTGATGATATTAAACCGAGGTTTGTCGTACTCTGGTATCTTATTTTTCGAACTCGATTGACTAAGGAATGTAGATTACTCGGTCATTGGGGAACTTGTCCTGGTCTTACTCTTGTTTATGCACATCTCAATTACCTCACGAGAAAAAATGATCTCAATACCATTTATGTCGTTGGACCAGGTCATGGAGCCCCAGCTATACTAGCTTCCCTTTGGTTAGAAGGAAGTCTCGAACGTTTCTACCCCCAATACTCTCGGAATAAACAAGGGCTTCATAACCTCATAACTGGATTCAGTACACCCAAAGGCTTTCCCAGTCATATCAATGCCGAAACTCCAGGTTCCATACACGAGGGTGGCGAGTTGGGATATGCACTTTCCGTATCCTTTGGTGCGGTGATGGATAAACCTGATTTGATTGTTGGTTGTATCGTTGGTGATGGAGAGGCGGAGAGCGGACCGACTGCTACTGCTTGGCATGCGGCGAAATATATCGATCCTGCGGAATCTGGGGCTGTCATTCCGATTGTTCATGTGAATGGATTTAAGATCTCGGAGAGGACGATTTATGGATGTATGGATGATAAGGAGTTGGTTGCTTTGTTTACTGGTTATGGATATCAGTGTAGGTTTGTGGAGGATCTGGAGGATATTGTGAGTTTTGAATATGAATAAGGGATGTATGTGGATGCTGATATTCTTAGGATCGTGATCTTGCTACGAGCTTTCAGTGGGCTCTTGATGAGATTCGTAAAATTCAAAAGGCTGCTAGATCTGGAAACCCTATTATGAAACCTCGTTGGCCGGTTAT
Organism: Hymenoscyphus linearis; assembly: GCA_900536425.1. NCBI lineage: Eukaryota > Fungi > Ascomycota > Leotiomycetes > Helotiales > Helotiaceae > Hymenoscyphus > Hymenoscyphus linearis. The sequence continues at coordinate 221,550 of UNPR01000034.1, forward strand.
TATTATGAGGACTCCTAAAGGTTGGAGTGGACCGAAGAAAGTCGATGGGGAGTTTGTTGAGGGTTCTTTTCACTCTCATCAGGTTCCGCTTATGGCTGCGAAGACTAGCGAAAGTCAACTTAAGGATCTGCAGAAGTGGCTTCTTTCTTATAAGCCGAAGGAATTGTTTACTGAGGATGGCGCTCCTACCGAGTCGATTAATAGTGTCATTCCCGTGGATAACGACAGGAAACTTGGACAAGTTGCAGAGACATACAAAAACCACGAGCCATTGAATGTTCCAGACTGGAAGAAATTTGGTGTTGAGAAAGGAGGGGAAGAATCGTGTATGAAAGCAATCGCAAACCTCATCGATCAAACTTTAGTCGACAACCCCAAATCACTCCGTATCTTCTCTCCGGACGAATTGGTATCGAATAAGTTAGACGCAGTTCTTAACCACACAGGTCGAGATTTCCAATGGGATGAATTCTCCAACGCACGAGGTGGACGAGTCATCGAGATCCTTTCCGAGCATACATGTCAAGGATTTCTCCAAGGCTATACCCTCACTGGACGTACCGGTATCTTCCCTTCCTACGAGAGTTTCTTAGGAATAATCCATACTATGATGGTACAATACTGCAAATTCAACAAGATGGCCAGAGAGACGACTTGGAGAACGGATCTAAGTAGTATTAATTACCTAGAGACTAGTACTTGGACAAGACAGGAACATAATGGTTTCTCGCATCAGAATCCATCCTTCATTGGAGCGGTGTTGAATTTGAAACCAAGTGCTGCGAGAGTTTATTTACCTCCTGATGCTGTAAGTATACTCTCCCTTAGAGCAAATATGATACGAAGCTAACAAATCTCCCCAGAACACCTTCCTCTCAACAATCTCCCACTGTCTCCAATCAAAAAACTACATCAACCTAATGGTCGGCTCCAAACAACCCCTCCCCGTCTTCCTCTCCATCTCGGAAGCAGAAACCCACTGTCGAGCCGGCGCCTCAATCTGGAAATTCGCCTCGACCGACTCAGGACTCACCCCAGACGTCGTCCTCGTAGGCATCGGTTCAGAACTAACATTCGAAGTCGTAGCCGCTTCTTCAATCCTCCAGAAAATCTGTCCCCAGTTAAGAGTTCGAGTCGTTAACGTAACAGATCTCATGATTTTAGAGAGCGAAACAAAACATCCTCATGCACTTAGTAGAGATGCTTTTTCGGCGTTGTTTACGCCTGATAAACCGGTGATCTTTAATTATCATGGGTATGCGAACGAGATCCGGGGACTGCTTTTTGGGAGACCGAATTTGGAGAGGGTTAGTTTGGGCTGTTATAGAGAGGAGGGGAGTACGACTACGCCGTTTGATATGCTTCTCCGTAATGGGGTTTCTCGATATGATGTTGTGGAGAAGGCGTTGGAGGAGGGGGCGAAGGGGAATGAGAGGGTGGCTTTGGATGTTACGACTTTGTTGGGGGAGGTTAGGGGGGAGGTGACGAGGGTTAGGAAGTTTATTATGGATAAAGGTGTTGATCCGGAGGGAACTTTTGATGTACCTACTTTTGAGGGGACGATTTTTGGGAAGGATGAAGGGAAAGATGGGGAGAAGAAGGGGAGTAAGGAGGATGGGTTTTATGTTAATTAGATGGGGGGTTAGGCTTGTTTTATAGGAATTTGGTTATTACTTTACATACATTATGAAGTGTCCTTATACTAAAAGTCTGGAACAATTGACTTATTGTCCTAGTGCACTTGGGTTAATGAAACGTTGAAAGTTTTGATCTAAGCTATTCGCTTAATTAATTCAGTTGTTCCACGCTTTTAGAATAACGCAGTTATAACATAGACCATAGGCGTGTCTAGAGTAATCACCACTTCGATAAGATAATAGGTGTAAGAAACTGGTCATAGCTCTGGACACCCTTCTAAGAATACCATTGTGCTAGAAGGGCTCGTACAATTAAGATAATTATACTAACGAGGTAGGATAGTCAACTTAAATATTTCTTTATCAACTGACATGTTTTAGGAAACAAGTTGCTTGTGTTAGACCTTTAGTTGGATTACTCTCATAGGTAGTCTGTACAGATTCTAACAGGAAGCATCTTCCACTAATGATAAAAGATTTAGATCTCCCATTTCTCGTATGGCCAGAAAAGAGGCAGAGAGCAGTCACCAGGTCTGTCACGTACTGTACATTGTACAGATATGAAGGAGATAATAAAAACTCAACGATAATTGATTCAACACAAAACAAACCCCTCATCTACTCACTTACAAACTACCTTGAATCCAGAACCAGTCTAGGAACTCTCATCACAAAAGATCCATATACTTCACACTCAACACCACATTCTCAAGCCATCCCCTACCAAGTCCACTCCAAGTCAAAATACTCCGACGACGTCGACGGAGCCACCCTATTAATACCACTAACCAACAAACCCCTTACCACCTCCAAACCCCATCATCCAACCCCCCAACCTCAACCCCAAGAACCCTCACCTCAGGCTTAACCCCCCAATTCGCATTCGCATTCGCATCCCCCTCCCCAAGCATCTTCCCAACCAACTTAAAAACATGAAGATAAACCAACCATTCCTCCAATAATTCCAAAATCCCATCTTCAAGTAGAGAATCCCCTGGTAACGGGATAGCTTTATATGATATCTTTGAGATCGGCACTGTTTTAAGCGAGGGGAATCTCTTCCTATTCCCTAAAACGAAAGATAATTCACGCAAAGATTCACTCCCCTCAATCCATTTCCGCTTCTGGACACTTGTAGATATTCCCCGGATAACAATCGAGGGCTTCGTCAAAACGAGGGATTGTAAATTCGTACATCCCAATTCTTCTGTTACCTCGCTCCAGAAAGGGAGGTTATCGTATACCACCGATGAACCGATTTCAAACTCTACACCCGCGGAGAAAAACGTGAGGTACTTTTTTGGGGGTTCGTAGAGAGGGATGAGGGTTTGGAATTCTACCTCTGGGATTGAGGGGTGCGTTTTGGCGGCGTGGAATATGGTGAGGAGGAAGAGTTTGCGGGTTGATGGGGAGATGTTGATGGGTAGGGGTTGGGGAAGGGGGGTTCTAGGGTTAGTCGGACGCCGATTGTGAGGCCGTTTTGGGAGGTTGTTTTTTGGAGGGGGAGGGATAGGAGGGGGGTGAAGTTGTGGGAGAAGATTTGGTCTGTTAGTTCCATTGGGAGGTTTTTCTGGGGGTTGTGTTAGTGTGAGGAAGGGAGGTACTTACCCAGCATTCGTGCATGGTTGTGGTGGTATTGCTTGTGGGTGTGGGTGTTTGTGAGGGCGTGAATGTGGCTCGGTATAGTGTTTTGGTGCTTCGCTTAGTGAATGCAATAGTGGGTTGGAGTTGCCTAATCGGAGATAGTATGGAGATGCCTAATGGGAATAGCGCGGCCTGCGGCCTCTTGTTGTGTATAAGTAATAGCTAGCTCTAGGACTTCTTAGCTGACTCGCGATCAATCTCAACCTTATTCTGGAATAGTCTTTTGTACGCTCCTAGTGATACCCTGACAGTGTTGGTGTTGATGAAGACATGTTTTTGTTATTAGTTTCTTGCTGGGGATGAGATGGGTTAGAGAGGTTGAGACTGGGAAAGGAAGAATGACTTCTTCTACTTTATATATAGAACGAACATATGAACGCCAGTTATCACTATGCGTTGGCAATATCTTTAAGAAGCAACTCAATCTGATTCAATTCAATTCAATCCCAAAGTCAGAATCTCAATATTCTAACCTAGTCATTCAATTTTCTAGAAACCAGTCAGGTTTACCAGGTCGTGAGAAAATCTTCAATGGAGGAGTGGTATGTGGTTAGTATTAAAATTGAAAGCAAACAGTCGATCATAGCAGGATGGTGACTCTTCAAGATTCTGTGGCCTTGGGGAGCCACTGATTCATCTGAATAAATGAAATAAATAGATCCAGTCATTCACTTGTTACGCGATTACTAATATACGTTTAAGTGTTTAGATTTCTTCGGTGACTTGGAAGAATTGAACTCAGTAAATATTTGTTGTTGAATCCGCTAACTCGCGTAATACCTGATTACAGAAATAATTCTTTTAGCTCGTGAGAACAACAAGAATCGAAGAGAGTCTGAGAGTTTATTAAAATTTCTGTTTTGCGTAAGATTTTATTATAGATGTAATTCTTTTAGCTAGTAGAACTAATGAAATTCAAGAGACTTCGGTATATTTTCAACTTCGCGCAAGGTTTTATCACATATTTAATTCTCCTAGCGAGTAAGGAAATTAAAAATACAAGAATAGTTGATTACATTCGATTGAAGCGGTTTTTAATGTCGGTGAATGTCGACAATGGCCGTAATTTGTTACGACGGCCGTTTTATACTAGTTCTCATACATAATTCATCGCGGTCTTAACGATACGGCGCCGCCAGTTACGTCTATTGGCTTTTTGTAGTCACAGCCTCCTTAAAGACTAAATCGTTAGGACTAACGCCTACAAATACTACCCTTGCATCCGTATCTAAGTCCGTTGTAGAACATAGAGTTGCTAGGTAACGTTGACGATTAAGCCACTCTAGGGTATCCTAAGCGGTTTTGGCCGCGAGGGAATGGTGTATTGTGACAGTTGATGTGCCGAGACCTAGCAGTGTAGGTGGGGTGATACAAGTGTAATCCTCCGGTGTGATAATGCTTGAATTATTACTACTCGTCGGTGAATCGGCACGAGGTTTAGCTAGTTTTACATTAAAGGTTTCCTATGTATACTATTATTAGATACTATATTTCGTAGTAAAAGGTGCTCAATTACCTTAGGCTCTCTATATCCCTTGTTGTTAAATGTAGGCTCAGGTGTCGAAGAAGCCTAGGGATGTATGATTTTCGGCATGGTTTAGGAGGCATTACGAGAGATCTGCTTCATGACTTTCGTAGTAGGTTTGAACGGTTTGGTACCGACAGATTTGAATGGTATGTTTTTTGGTTTCGTCATTATTAACGCTGTTAGCGCGTGAGGTTGTCTGGCTGTACTACCGCTGGTTTTCTTGTTCGGCGTAGGTGATAGACTGTCCAGGTCACTCATGTCGCACATCTGACTAAAGGTTTGTTCATTCTTTTAGTTGATAAGAAGAACAAGAATTCAAGAGGATTCAAGAGGATTCATAAAGACTTCAATTGACGGAAGACAGTGTTAGGTATCTAAATACTTCCTATAAATTCAAACAATCACTATTTTTATTCGAGAATTTTCAACTAAATAATTTATTATTCTAAAAAATAACAATGAACTAGTTTAAACAAAGTCATTCTATAAGGCAAGGAAATCTCTTCCACTTTTCCCGTGTACTAGAAATTCCTACTTTATCTCAAAACCTAAAAACCCAGCCACAACCCGCAAAAAAAACATTGAAAAAAACAGCAAAAAAAGAAAACACTTTTGATCAGGCTGGGGCTCGATCCCAGGACCTTCTCGGAATATTGTTAACAATGTTAACGAGATGTGATAACCAACTACACCACCCGACCATTATTATGTTTTGTATGTTCAAGCCGTTCCTATTTGGGAATTTCAACGTGTGAGTGTGGCAGGCGAGTCAGTTGAGGAAAATTTACATGTGGTGCGGAGAAGTCCCGTTTTCGGGCCATTTTCGGCAGGATGGATGGACCCAAAGAGAGCGGGAACTGTACTTGAGAAAGAGTCAATCATCTATTTTGGGGAAGTATTGTAATACTATTGACTTGAATTCCTTAGGCTAATAAATAGAATACTTGGAAGATGTACATATTTTGTCTCTTAGCGATTTCTTCTGCGTTTATCAGAACTTCAAGTCTTCAAGTTCACGATAACATACACCAAAATTGCAAATCTTACGAACTTCGGAATACAGGGACCATGAAATATCTTTATTAAGTCACCTTTTATTTTCTCCTTCTCTTAATCCACCCAAGAATATCCTCTAATCCCAACCCATGGTAAAACTCTATCTTAACAATAGACCCATCAAACGAAAAGAACACAGCCTAAAACGCCGTTCCTAATACACTCCCCAAACTGAATCGTCCAAGAGATCCAGAAACCCCTACAGCTCTTGTCTTTATTGAAACCGAGAATTATATGTTATAGTATTTCGAAGTCTAAGAGGAGGAGGAAAAATCCTAAACACAAATGCACAGACTAGTCAAAGACATAATCCCAAACGCACATCTAAAAACGAGATATATTCCCAAAAGATCCACCCAGTCTCTGTACCGAAAACTTCTAACCCAACAAAAAGCGAAAGACCAAAACATCCTGTCACTAAAACCCCATCTACAGAGTCTTCGCTTGATTCAGTATGGAGAAGAACTCCCTTCAAGATATTAGAAAATTCCACCCTCCGAATTTTAACGGCACGCACAAAGTTAAAAAGGGACTTAGAAAGGAGCGAGAGTTCCAATTCTATAGCTCTTTAATACCAGCGGCGGTACCGGTGATCAGTAAATAAAAAGGAAGAACCAGAATTATTGTACTTCCTGGCGTCTAAAAACCACCTAAACACTTAAGGGATAGCTTATTTGATTGGAAATGTAGATGGGTAGAGAAAGCCAAGGGAAAATTCCAAAAATCCGGTGGTAGATGTATCAACACACATCGACATAGATTACAAGGCAACTTACGCCAAACTTCTTACACAAGATCCAGCACACGACGACCACGAGGAAGTATAGTGTGGTGATAACGCCCCTAAGCAGCACTGGAAATTCAAGAAGCTTTTAGACCTGGGGATTTTCTTTGCCAATAAGCAAGGTGGAAAGCATTCTGATACTGATCCTAAATCGATATCGCTCCCCAGAAAAGGTGATTAGGATCAACTCGCGCAACTCCCGTCTCCGCCCGAGATGCGCGGTGAAATAGGGAGACACAAGAAACTTAAGGGTAAAGAACTGAGAGACATGATTGCTTCGACACAGTGGGATAGACAAGAAAGACATCCTGTTGCTGATTGGGTTATCTTGCAAGCGGTTGCCGATACGTTGGTGCTGAGAAGTAGGGGATATGGAATCTCCCTCTAACTCCCTTCATGGTTCTTCCTTACGCCTGAAGGAAATGGTGCATTTTGATGAATATAATCTTTGTATGGTTTTAAAGATAATTTGGTTAGATGATTAGATTAATGATGGGCTGGTAGGTTGAATGAGTTTCTTTCTCATTATGGTGCCCAAGGATTTGGTATCTCAGCCTCTTCAAGCGGTGCGTATTTAGCTGTTGATTGCACTAGTTGCCACTTGGGTAGTCTTTCGCTTGAGAGCTGCGCTTTACGCTGGTAGAAGCTTGGGACTTGAGGCTGCTCACATAAACATCTCATAATCTTGACGCAGAGTGGAACCGACGAACAGGCCCCCTTATATACTACCAAGCGACAAAAATGGAAGTATAAATATTCAAACAATTCAGCGAAAAGACATCAGGAAAGATAATCAATTTTGAAATTTGAAATTTGAAATTTGAAATTGGGGACATTGTGATAAAAACGCCGGGCAATGCAACACCAAAAACACCGCTAAAGCACAGTAACCCCCTTTTCTCTTTGAGATCAAGCCGCAATCTGCTGCTGAGGACCTGAACCTTGTGGTGGTGCTTCTGACTGTGTCTGGATAATCTATTCTCGTTGTATTAGCATCAGAAAACCATCTTCGTCCCCATGTCAAATCACAAGGAGGGAGGGGGGAAACTATACCTGTTGTCTAACAGCATCACTCTTATCCTCCGTATCCTTGATCTGTTTCTCTACTCTCTTACTGCCAAAATGTTAGTATGGACTACAAAGGAGTTGTAGGTTCGGGAGGGAAATGAGGGAGATATACATCTCGTTCTCGATATATTCCAATCGCCCGTCAACCGCCAAAACCGCCTCGGTCTTGTCCTGCTTCAGCAATACAGGCCCGACCATCTTGTAGATATTTGCGTCATCTTTAAGTGTTGAGAATTCCTAAGTTGTCACACTCTCAGCTTCCTTCCTTTTTTCCGGTGCTGTATAAGTAGCCTGGGTAGCAGTCTCGAACCTTCTGTACGGCGCGGTTTTCTTGCTGTTGCGACTCGAGCTTTTGGCGGGAGTTGACGTGGTTTTGTAATTCTTTTGGGTATGTTAGAACACATTGAAGATAGAGGAAGGATACGATGCTATTTACCTTGTTGAACAGCTTGATATTCGGTACTCAGTGCCTGCAGACGTTGCTGGATTTCTGCCATTGCGGTGGTGTTGGTGGGGTGAATGTGGTTGAAAAAACGGAAAGGAAATCACGTAGAATCCGCGAAAATGCCAATGAACAAAGCTGATAAAAGATTCGGAATTTCAATCTGTCTCATGCAACAAGTTGCTTAAATTATTGGCGCAAGAGCTTGTAAAGTCTTGTCAAGTAACTATCTGGACATTTATTGAGGCCCTTCACTAGCGCCGTTGCACGCCTCGTGCTTCGCGGGGCAAGTGCAAGGCAACGAATTACAGATCTCCAACCGAAGAAGACTGGCTCCCTCATAAACAATCTCTACACCAACCTCCAAACACTCCACAAGCATAAAATCACTCGGGTCTTGTCTCACAGATATTCAAACACTGATTTGGAATACCAGATCTCGAGCAACTATCTAATCAACTACAAGCCCACCTTCGATCTCACCATCTGCGAAACAGCGGGCGTCTTTTCAACACCAGGCCTAGGCCGCCCCTACACTTGAATATCTAGTCAAGTGCCAACGAAACTCTTCCCCCCCACCGATATACCCATACTGGCATCTCGAAATCGCGATACCTGTATACAATCCACCCCTCCACGTCTCGCCATCTCTCCCACCTCTCATCAATTACCCCACCACAACGACCACCATGTCGAATACCGACTTCCTCGGACGAGCAATAGACGTCGTAAAAAAAGCAATCGAAGCCGATACAGCAGCCGAATATGACAAAGCCTACCAGCTCTACTACCAATCCCTAGAACTCTTCATGCTGGCCCTCAAATGGGAGAAGAACGCAAAGTCCAAGGAGATGATAAGAACCAAAGCCGCTGAATACATGGAGCGCGCCGAGAAATTAAAAGTGCATCTGGAAGGGGACGCGGCGAAGAAGAAACCAGGGATGGTGGGCGCGAATGGGACGGCGACGGCGGGGGGTGCGAAGGGGAAAGAGGATGCTGGTGGGGAGCAGGATGCGGATAGTAAGAAATTGAGGAGTGCGCTGGCGGGTGCGATTTTGCAGGATAAACCTAATATTCGGTGGGAGGATGTTGCGGGGTTGGAACAGGCCAAGGAGGCCTTGAAGGAGGCTGTTGTTCTGCCTATAAAATTCCCCCATCTGTTTACGGGGAAGAGACAACCATGGAAGGGAATTTTGTTATATGGACCTCCTGGGACGGGAAAGAGTTATTTGGCGAAGGCGGTGGCTACGGAGGCGAATAGTACTTTTTTCAGTGTTAGTAGTTCGGATTTGGTGAGTAAGTGGATGGGAGAGTCTGAAAGGTTAGTTGATATATACTATATTCTACATAAATTCAACTATGCTAACGTCCTCACAGATTAGTCAAACAACTATTCGCCATGGCTCGAGAAAACAAACCCTCAATCATCTTTATCGATGAAATCGACGCCCTCTGCGGTCCCCGAGGCGAAGGAGAATCCGAAGCCTCACGACGTATCAAAACCGAAATGCTCGTTCAAATGGACGGAGTAGGACGAGACAGTAAAGGTGTCCTAGTCTTAGGCGCAACCAATATCCCCTGGCAACTCGACGCCGCCATCCGTCGTCGTTTTCAGCGTCGTATACACATCTCACTACCCGACACGGCAGCTCGAACAACCATGTTCGAGATTTCCGTCGGGACTACCCCATGTGATCTCAATAAAGCGGATTTTAAGAAGTTGGGTGAACTGAGTGAGGGATATTCGGGGAGTGATATTACGATTGCGGTGCAGGATGCTTTGATGCAACCTGTGCGGTTAATCCAAATGGCTACACATTATAAAAAGGTACGTTTCCCCTTGCCCTCCCAAGTAAAAAAACCCCCTTACTAACACCCCCCCCTAGGTCCAAGTCGACGGCGTAGAAAAACTCACACCCTGTTCCCCCGGCGACGCAGGAGCCATGGAAATGAACTGGACCGAAGTCGACGCCGACAAACTCCTCGAACCACCCTTAACCCTGAGAGACTTCGAGAAGGCCGTGAAAGGTGCTCGACCTACCGTTTCTCAGGAGGATATCAAGAGGAGTAAGGAGTGGACTGAAGAGTTTGGTAGTGAGGGTTCGTTATGATGACGTAGATGTGAATAAACTGAATTAATGAGGAGAGATGATTATGATTATGATATGGTGTGATGTTATGATGTTATGATGTTGTGGTATTATGATGATATGATACTTGGAATTCTAGTAAAGGGGATAAGGAAGAGCAGGTAGAAAGATGAGGTGAGATGGTGTATTTAGGGAGTATTGGAGTCATTGAGTTTTCATGATGTGATCAAGAGCGGTTTCAAGAGGGCTCTGCTATAGTAAGAGACCCAATTCTATGTGAAGGATCATAAAACTCACGGAAATCTGCGACCCGGATGATTCTGTGACATTTCAAGATTGATTTTTTTCATATTTGCTAGGTACGGTCCGTATCTACCATTCATGACCATCCGAACATTCAGGGAAAACTTTGATCATATTTTCCGAAAAACGCCACATTCACATTTACTCAACACAGACCGAGGGAAAAAAAAAGAAAAAGCCAACACCATGCAAGCAGCCCAACCAAGATGTACAAAAATAAAAAAGAGAAAGGAACTCCCCAAGAACGAATTAACGCCACAGATTAGATGCTCAATCTGAGTCGGAAGCTTCCTTCTTGGACTTCTTCTTCTTCTTCTTCTCGACTACCTCGGAGCCGCCGTTGACTTCACTGTGCCTTCTCTTCTTCTCCTTCTTGCCGTCCTTGTCTTTGGATTTCTCCTTCTTGGATGATTTAGATTTCTTTTCTGGGACGATGTCGGCCATTTCTGTGTCTACTGGTTCGTCGACTTGGATATCGCCTAGGACGGCATCCATTGCTGATTTCTGTTCTTGAGTTAGTTGTGAGTTCTTGAACGGATAAATAGAAGAACTTACCATAGCATCCTCGTTCTTCGTTGGTGCTGCACCAGTTGCGTAGAAGGCTAATCTTTCCTCAACTTGCTTCTTCAATGCCTCTCCGAATTTTGTGGATGGTTCCTCGGAGAAGTTATCGATTCTGCTTGCAATACTGCACTTGTTTGCCAAAAATCTGGAGATACGACCCTTGTTCTTTGCTCCGGCACGGCCGATGAAGCTGGAGTGGTAAATGAGACCGTATTTTGGAGTGTTTCCCTTGGTCTTCAAGGCTCTGAAAAGCGCCTTCTCGGCACCAAGAATTTGAACGGTAGATGCGGGGTATTTAGAGAGGTTGGTAAGGGATCCGGCGTGGGAGATGAGTCGGGCTGCAACAACTTCTCCAATCAAGGTGGCCAAGTTGGGTGCGACAATTGCCATCTTGTTAACAAGGTATTGGAAGAGGGATTTTCTGTACTCGGCGAGCTTAACAACACGGTTTGCGAAAGCGGAAACATTTTCCATATCAGTTTCCGAGATTTCCTGACCCATACTAACACGACCAGCATCGATGATCGCTTGCGCGATATCTCCGTCATCATTAACAATTGCTGCGATGTCGTGTAATGATTCCTGGGTGAGAGTGTTCTTGTCGCCAATGGCAAGCGCAAGCTTTGCGTAGGTGTGGTTGTCTGAGACGATGCGGATAAGTTCTGGGAAATGCCATCCGTACCATTCCCTAACGCGCATAGAGAAGGTGTTGACAGCTTTATCGAGGTGGTCTAAGGTTGCGATCGCTTGAATGATGTGGTTGTCGTTCTTCTGGACTGAGAACTTGACCTTAGCACGAGAGTATGCGTGACCAAGACCAAGCTGAGCTCTCTCGACATCGCCCTCCTGGAGACCCTTGAGCAGCTTTCCAGCATGGAATCGAACCCCACGAAGCAAGTCTGCGACCACCTCGGAAGTCTCACCCGTCTCGCAATCGACACCTGGGAACGAAGCCTTAATGCTACCAGCCAAATTCTTATCGGAAACACCCAACACGACCTTCTTCTTCTTGGATGGTTTTGGTAGGTTAAGCTCGAGGTTCGATCGCAAGTATTCGGATAAAACACCTTCAGACACTAAATTGATGTTCTCGAGAGCTTCGGCAGCTCCTCTGCGCGGGGTGTTAGTTCTCTTCGTTTGCTGCAGAAATATTGCATGTACCTGTATGGCGCAAAGTTGACAAGCTTGACCATCTTGCCAAACTTGGCGAGATCCAGAGTTGCATCTTGGACTTCCTTCAATCGGTTTCCAATTGCATCTGCTTGGTTCACAACCTCGAAGATGGCGTACCCCACCGAGCTCTCATGGAGCAGGTAATTGATGTCAGCCATTTCGACAAGCTCTAGATATTCCCCGTCTAGTCGCAAGGGGTGCAGCGCGCGAGCTGATGAAACGTATTCTCGATTGGCGTTGCGACGTTGTCGGTGGTTCTGGAGCACTTAATAAATTCCTTGAGCTCTTTTTTTTCAAGCTGAGCGACTGGAAAAGTTTCCAGAACCTTGCTAACCAGAAGCGACTTAGCGCTTCACGTGATTGTCCTCGATTGAGCGCCCGGCCCTGCGCTTCTGAGAAAGGGAAAATGGCAGTAAGCAACATCTCACGATGCAATATATTTTGATGTTGATATTTTCAATTTTCTTAGTCAGATTTTATAGTTTCTGTAGAACTTTCAACCAGTCACTATGAGAAGTTCAAATTCCCAGAACATTAACAGTTATTCCCGGACAACCTCGGATGAGGCGACCATTCACTAAGTCGCCGCCCCGCTACCCTTATCTGATGCGGATAACGGCAGCGAAGTAGACAGTTCCTTTTTGCATATCAACACCAATAAATTGTTAGGCATAGTTAATGTTTCTTCTTGCAAGAGATATGTTTTGATTCTCCAAAACTTGTAGCAAATCTGAAAACATTTGAAATCCAGATTTTGACACAATCCGTAGATATTGGTATTCTTCTATTGCTCTCTACCGGTACGCCACAAGTCAACGAAAGCTTCGAACTCAATGAACTAGCTCAAGTTCAAATGCAAATAATTTGCTTCAATATCTCTTGCCACATACACTAAGAAATATCTCAAACAAAAACAAGGTAGTCCCAATAATCGAGAACACAGCTTATAAGCTAGCTCGGCTAATTTACAAGGCTAGTCATTCACTCGATCCGGTGGCTACTTCGCCACCTCCGAGTCATCATTGGTACGAGTACTCGAGTATCACTGTTCCTACACAAAACAACAACAACATTAACCCACAACTATGAGTGCTCTACCGGTGCAACTCTTCACGCCAAAGTATGTTATGCCAGCTTACAATAAATACACTGCTTTCCAACTGACAACCTCTAGATCCGGTCGTCATGGATCAAAACGCCCGCCACCCAGAGCATGAGCTTGGGAACCTCGATGCAGTTCTCAGATTCCTTCATAATTACCCGCATTCGCATACACCTACCTCCTCGAACGATGCTGAAACCACAGTCGCCGATATCGGTATTGATTTCACAAGCTACGATCCCACTACAAGCAAGCCAAACTCGCTGGGAGACTTCAATCGTTGCTGGGAGTTTCTTGGTCGCCCTCTTGACGCAGTCACTCGACGCCGACATGAACCAACTGGATCCGTCTCTAGTTCTCCCACCTCCTCCACATTCACACTTCCTAGACCATCATTAGTATCTACGCCTCTGTCATCTCTTCCAGAAGATGAAGCTGATAACCTTGTACCTACAAATGCGATATCAAGGTTGGATTTGGAGGGCGAGGACGAGGATAAATCAAAAGCAAAGGAGGTCCGCTGGCAGGACGTATTAGCTGAATTTGCTCCTACACAATCACGAAGACGAACCAAAGGTACCTCGAACGAGCCTTCGAAACAAGAATCCGATGCGGAAACTCGGTACCTATCAAGTGGCAAAAAAGTCAAAGTTATCAACAACGAAATTACAACACCGCAACCTCTTGAGATTAAAATCCATAAGAATAGTGGTCTCATACCTGCAAGTCTTGCTCCTCAGCCACCGCCATTCCTACCATATCCTCCAGCTTACCCGGATGGCTCAATAATACGACCTATACTCACTCTCACATACATGGAAAAGAAAGCCCGCCTCATTAAAAAGGCAAAGAAAAGAAACTTAATATCTCAGGACCTATCTACAACAAGCCTTCTACCAGAATACAAGAGGAAAACACATTCAGACGGTATTCACATATTCGTCGATTTCTCAAACATAAACATAGGATTTTTCCAACAAATCAAAAAAGAACGTGGAATTCCTCTCCAGGAATACAGAAGATTCCCTCCACTCTCATTCCACTGTCTATCACTTCTCTTCGAACGGAACCGCCCAGTAGCTCGTCGAGTGCTAGCAGGCTCCACCAATGGCGGTAGCCTCGCACACGACCGCCTGGGTCGCCTCATCAAACAACGACTCCCACGAGTCCTTCTCGACGCCCAAGAATGCGGATATGAACTCAACATCTTGGAGCCCGTCATCAAAGCCCATTCCTACACCCCGAAAAGAAAGGGCGGAAAAGGAAATGGCTATGCCACCTCAGGTCACTCCTCTGGTTCCGACGCACCTACTTATGTAAGCGCTTCCAAACAGGAACAATGCGTCGACGAGATCCTGCAGATGAAGATGCTGGAAAGCATCGTTGATACACAGGAACCGTCGACTATGGTACTTGCCAGTGGTGACGCCGCGGAAGCGGAGTACTCTGGTGGGTTCCTGAAGACGGTCGAGAGGGCTCTGATGAAGGGGTGGCAGGTGGAGGTTTATGCTTGGAGTGAGGGGTTGAGCTCGGAGTATTGGTCTAAGGAGTTTTTACAAAGGTGGAAGGGGAAGTTTTCCGTTGTTCTGTTGGATGATTTTGCGGAGGAGTTGTTGGCTTTTTATGTCACTTCTTGCGTGGTTGCGGACCAGACTTTGGGGTTGGTGGACATGTACTGATGTGATTCTCGGACATGTTGGATCGAACCGACTCTTGAAGAAGCTGAAACCAATGCTTGAAAATGGCAATGGAGAAACAGCAAATGAACGATGAATGATGGAAAACCCGGGTTATGATACGCCGGGATTACACTTTCAGACGAGTTGGGTTACGTTTCTTTTTCTTCTTCTTTTTTCTTTCTGGAAACTGGGAATAGGTACATTAGAGAAAGCATAGCGCATAGCGGACACGGAGCATTGAATTTGGAGTTTGGGACACTCACATATGGAAAGGAAATATGGATATCAGACCTATTTTTGTCCTCCCATGATCATGATAGATCATCTGTGAGGAAGGGGAAGGATTGTATTATGAATAAGTTACTATGAACAATGATAGCACATTACAATTGAATAACTATCTGACTGACTAACGACAATGAAATCTATTCGCAATGGTGTATATATGTACTGTACTAAATATGATAGGTAGGTATATACAAGTACTCTCCCCACTCCATCTACCTACCCCTTCTTCTTCTATCCCCTGTCATTTCATCTCGCTGCCTGGTAAACTTCTCTTTCTTCATCATCTATCAACGACAAACTATCCCATCACCGTTCACGAAGGTATGATGAGAGAATCTGGTGATGTGTTCCAAGCAATTGGGGGAGAAGATGAATGAATGTTAGAGCGATGAAAAAAGGACTTTAGAGCGCTTGATTCTTTTCAGAGCGATTGTTACAGGTGAATTGCACTGCCTGGTGACTGGTAACAGGAGGACTTGTTATTACGCTGTACAGTTCAGGGTAAAACTTCTAAAAAGGTCACGAAGATTAAGAGCCCTCAGATGTGGAAGAGAGAGGAAAGTCTTTCTTACTTGAATTCATGAATAGAAGGAAGGCTATGATGTTGAGGTGGCAAATGACTCCTAGATCTATTCACTGTTGGTTGCTCAAAGAGACACACTACCCCAAATATCTAGGATACCTACAAAACAATAAAAATAAAATACCAACCAAAAAAAGTGCAAAACTCAAAGCCACCGCCTTCGATCCTATTGTTTCAAGGAGAAGGCATCTCGGGCTCATAGAAAATCCCAGGGATAGGGGCAGGGATTTTTAAAGTTAACATGCTTTAACGCTGATGTGTCGCGCCCACACCATCCAACTACATTGGCTAATCCTGGCTTGGTGTGAGATGCTGGAACAACGTCTTATTACTATTATATAGAGAATGTGGGTTTGTGGGTCAGGTGGTCAGACTAGTGAGTGTCTATTCACTCCCAGAGGGTCTTTGCTGGTGGTGGAATGATATGATAGTAGCAGGGCACAGCACGTAAGAAGCTATGTAAGGAGGGTTGTTTTTCAGCGGATATTTAATACTTGGCCTAGGTTGTAGTAAAAAGGTTTAGGTGGCAGGTTATCCCACCTTTTACTGCTGACTAGTCAGGTCTTGTTCTGTGTATAGGTTAATACTGTTTACGCTGCCTGCTTATACTCGCTAGTAGAACATCTTAGGTCAAGAATCTGCCCTCCAATTATACCTGGGCCTCTTCCGCCCTCACTGTGGCCCTGTGGTCAGAGTCGGTATAGGGGGATACTTACTACAATAGGAAGGCAATACAGGCCAGTTGAGAAACATTAGAAATCTTGTTCGCATTGTACCACCGGCATGTGGCTCTTTCCACACACGTACCAGAACTCCCAATAGTAGTAAATCCATATAAACAAGATAGAGTTTTGTCCTCAACTAAGTCCTCTTTTGACCTAAAAGAATGTATATTTTAAAGATGATTTACGTGCGATGCGGGGTGCGTCAGCTGGTTGTGAGCTCACAACAAGCGGACGAGACTCAAATGGAAATCCCCCAGGCGTAATCTGTACTTTCTAATACTAGTTTACATAATCAGATTTAGCGCTATATAGGGGGTAGCCTCCTACCCCTTTGATTAGAATTTTAAGCGAGAGCACGAAGGCAAACCCCGATTAGGTCGTTCTGTATAAAGGCTGTATAAAGGGGGTGGACAGATCTTGACGAACCCCTGCCCTGTCTATATTACGGATTTTGGCATAATTTTCAGCGAATCCAGCGAATCCAGCGAACCAGAGACTTGTATTTGGGCAATATAGACTTTGATCACATATGATCTTTGTAACAAGGGCAACTCTTAGCTGTCCACCCTCTTTAGTAAGTTATACGAGGGTAATACGAATCGGAGGGTACCTAGAGTTTTGAACTGAAATTGGATAGTTCTATAACTTATCCTAGTAACAAATTCTGTTGATACTGCAGAATAAAATTTCGATAAACAAATCAGTCCATTTGCTACTAAATCAACCTCAATTATCCTTTAAGTAAAGTGATTTAGGTATGAAAGACCTTTTACACCCTAAAATCTAAAGGTTAATACTAAGAATACCCTTGCGTAAGGATCCTTATTACGGGTTTCCCCGGAACTAGCACTCTAAAGGTACTTAAATAGTTGTCAATTCTCGTACTCGGACTCGGACTTGTTTTATCCTCCCTTATACTTTATTGAGAGTTTCTGCTCATGAGAATGAGCTCACAATCGTTGTCTTGTGCTAGACATCTAGGTATATAAGTTTCGTTGATGGTCTCAAATTGTTCAATGATTAACACCAGTTCACCATATACAACAAAAACCTCTTTGATACTTGTAGCACCTGCTTAAGCTCCCACTGGCACGTATCTATTTCCAGCTATCACAGCACCACATCTTTAAACATTTCAAGATGAAGTTCGCAACCTCTCTCACAATGATCCTTACTCTCCTTTTCGCAACACCAATCGTAGCAGCGGAAGCAAGCGACCCAAACTGCTGCCCAAGCTGTGCAAGTCAGTGCGCAGATTACACGAAACTCGGGCCTTGTCCTAAGGGCTACTGTACCACTGCATGTGGAAAAAAATGTCCTGTGTGATATGATGATCGTTATCGGGAGAGGTGAGGGGGTGCTGGTGCTGGTGCTGGGTATGATTAGTTGGTTGTAACGCCGTGGTTGGAGGATGTAGGATGAATGAAGGAGGAATGAGGGAGGGATAAAGGAGGGATGGAAGGAGGGATAGAGGGGCGAAATCAATCTCAGTTTATTCCGTCTCCTCGAAGGAAGGAAGAAAAGGACACAGTAACCCGAGAAGTCGTGTTTTTACCTCGCCTACAGTTAATTGTACGCCGCTTACTGTTCGAGTAACTCAATCTTAGCTCTCTAGACTAGGGCAAGCCCTAGCTAGAGGTTTGTAGGAGGCGGTGTTAAGTCTTCGCATCCCCCTCACCTATATGTCGACCTACGCGTACAACAGTCAGGAATTACGACTTAAGTGATATGTCGGAATTATTAAGTAAATTTTTACGATTATTCTCCTATAAAAATCATTTAAAACGAGTGTGTTATTGTTTTTATATAGGTTTAAGGGATTAATATAGAATATTCGGGTTGGTGGGTATTCGGGTCGGTGATGCCAACATTCCTAGAAGGTTACAAAAAAAAAAAAAAAAAAAAGATTTAATCCAAAACTTAACTTAATTGAATCCTGATTGGTCGACGAGTTATTACGTAAGCACCACCAACCACATATAACTACCTATAAAGAAGTAATTCCTTATATACGCCGGAACCAACGAGTAATAGTCATACTAAATAGTAGTTCCAGTACGGAGTACTTAATAATTATGAATCGTAACGATTACTAAGCCGGATTACTAAGCCGGATTACTAAGCCGTAACGCTTCCAGAACGCTTCCAGAACGCTTCCAGAACGCTTCCAGAACGCTCCTAGAACGGAGCCTTATTAGGAACTGTAATAAGACCGTCCTAAAAGCCCCCCCTCTCCTTTAAGGTATCATGTGTAAGTTTACGGTAAAAAGAATTAGACATTGTAAGTTTGAAAGAGAATATCGCTTAGCTAGATACTAAGAGCGTTCTAACAGCGTTCTCAGTAGGTAATCGTTCCTAGGAAGAACTGGTGCCGTCCTTAATGATTATCTTATATAATTATTCTATAATTATAAATTACAACCATTCTCTCGACGGATCATATGTGCCTTTGGACTTTTAGGTTTGCAATTGCCTAATTGAGCGACAACTTTCTAAAACAACCTCCTTTTTAAGCTTATCTATACCAACAGTGATGCTAACTTTAAGAGACTAAACGTTAATATTTTTAGCGATCGATAACGAGTTCTACGATTAGCAATAATTGCCAGAAACGTTCGGCACTTGGAATTCCATTCCATTCCAAGGCCCCCCCTTGGAATATTCCATTCCAAATTGAAGAGCCTTTGGAATATTCTACCTTAGCATGGAATCTTGGAATCCTTGGAATCGTATTCCAAGTGCCGATCGTTGATTGCCAGATTAAGTTAACTTTACCCCGAGGTTTTGAAACCGAGTTAATTTGAATTTACAAGGTCTTTATAGTTAATTTCCTGTCGGTACGGAACAAGCGTCTGCTTTCATATAATCTTTGCTACTGAGTAAATCACGAAAAGTAAATAATGTCAATCATCTCAGATTCTCATTGTTGTAGTAGTAGTATTTAGATGGTTTTATTATGTTGAGGTTGTTGATAGCTTTTACACGTTGTAGCAAGAGAGGTCTTTAAGACCCCAGTTATTTCATCCCATTGTTGACTCAGTCCCTATCCACTTTACCTTTAACGGGGTTTGCCAGATAGTCCCCTACTGTACATGTTCGATTGACGTTTTTAGCGAGAGGACTAAGGCCAAACCCAATTAGGACATTCTGCCTGTCAGTTTGACGAAGGTAATAGAGTAAGGGATATATACTTTCCCCGTATGGTTCAGTATTTAAACGTCATTTATGATAGCTTCATACTGTAAAATCTGCATGGAAAAAGTACCTTGCGCCCGCAAACAATAAAGATCGCGATTAACATTTAATGGGGAAAGAGAGTAAGAAGTGAGGTAAAGTATCATTTCTTTCTCTGCAGTGATACCCTGACTCGAAGGACGTCTCAAGCTTCCTTAGTTAAAGACATAAGTGTATATAACGTCATATTTGATCATCTAAATCTTGTAAAACGAGTAATACCTGGCAAACACCATCAAACCACATCCAAAAGCCCACCTACACTTAAATCTAGATGGTACTTTAATATAGTAGGTAACAAGGTGGGTTGAAAAAGACTTTTTGAACAGTACCCGCCCACAGCGGTACTTACCTATTGTACCTTTCCAGAAGTAGAGGAAGGTTGCGTATCCATTCCAGACTTACGGGTGCCGGATATTTCGTGCATGATAAAGTGGAGTAAGACTATCCATCTTTTCAATATCTTCCCCGCAAAATGAAGTCATCTGGGGGACATTCACATCAGTAACAGCGGTTTGGCAGACCCGCCAATGACTCGTCAATCCCTTCCCGATATAATACGTGTATTATGAAGTCCATAATGCATAAATAAAACGTAAAGGTAAGTCCCATAGACTTTTCTAGTATGTCAAGTAAGCTACATTTCGAGTTTATATGCGCATACCCATTACTCGTAAAAATTCAGCCCACAGGCGTACTACTTAGCTCTCAAGTACGTACATATATAAAAGCCCACATCCACACATGCTCTCCTCTCTTTATCACCAACATAAATCACTGAAATCCTTTCTTATACTATTATACTATTATATTATTATACAACTATACCACCATACGCATCAAACTCATTCAAAAACTTCCACAAACCACAAAGAATCAATTTAACAAACCGCCAAAAACAAAATCAACCATGAAATCGATATACCGCACCTTTGCCGCGCTCGTCCTAGTCCTCGCAGCTGCTACTTCTGCAGCACCAAACCCCGAACCAGCGGGATGCCCAGGTACCGTAGGGGATTGTAGAGCTTACTGCGAGTCATTGGGGGTAAGTGTACATTCCTCACCTGTCAACTACTCCGTCCTAAAGCCGCTCTCCACACTCCCGTAAGAAGAGAACCAGAAAAATAGAACAGAAAGGAGATTCGATGAAGTAAGATGAAGGCTAACAAGAGATCCTTGTAATAGAAACATTGTGTTGAAAGAACTACTTGTGCCATTTGTGATTGTTGTCCACACGGGAAAAGATCCGAATTTTTGTTTGGAGGTGAAGCGTACGAGATGGACTAGAGTGAATCAGCAAGTAATGATGGGAAGTGTTTTTTGGGACTTTGTGCTGGTTCAATATATTCAGAGAGCAGAGAGAGAATTAAGAAGAACTTGTCTATACAATAGCATTGGGAACAGGACTTGAGGCGAGGAATTCTGTATCATTTTTAGTCCTAGTCCAAAAGGTCAATTTAAGCTTGTTGCAACATTAGATCGGAAAGTTGAAATCTTATCATTTTATGCTTCTTCCTACCAAGATTCAAAATAAAGAGGGTGGACAGCTAAGAGTTGCCCTTGTTACGCAGATCATATGTGACTAAAGTCTATAATGCCCAAATTAGTGTGTCTGGTTCGCTGATTTTGCTAAAGATCGGGGACGAATTGACTACCAACCAGGTAGGGGTTCGCCGGAGCATGCCCACCCCCTCACGTGCCCCTTTACCTACCGGATATAATAACTATGGATCAACCTATAATTCTTTTTGATTCTCCTACAATGCCTTCTTACCGAAGAAGAGGAGTGAGTGGGTACATTGCGCCACAGAGGACTGAAACCCCCCCAAGTGGCTTTATCACTGTTGCGATATGCCATATTCACTTGTTCTTGGTAGTACAGCTTCAGCTACTGCACTGAAGGGGGGGACCACGTGACCTACGGGTATATCCACAAACCTGTAGCTAGAATCACTTAGAACCTCATAAGACTACAATACCAGGTTATTGTACCTTGTGTGACTTCGATAGTCAACCAACAATTACGTTGTAAACCGTGCGCAAAGGTACTCCTAATCGTAACAACTCCGCTGTAAACATCAACATTTACAGACCTTAATGTGAATGCTGTAAATATATAAAAAATAGTGCTTGATATTATGTAAGAAGATACACTTATAAGGATCGGATGGGGCAGTAAGGATGGGATGAAGGTAACTTTCCTATTTCTACCTAAAACAAAGCTAAATGAGAAACCCGGAGTCACCGAGGGCGACGGCAGGGGGCGGCAAAAAGAATTATATCTATGTAGGGTGATCCCTATTTTTACATTCTTTAACTGCAATCTGTACCGAGTGATAAATTACAAATGTTACATCAATAACGAAAAAGTTGAATACATATCGCCCATGTCCTTATTGTAGTGCCAGAACTAGCACCTGGTTTGGTTCTATCACGTTGTCGTCGTCGTCGTATAGCTTTGCGAAAAGAGGTTGAGACAGAAAGCACTTTAATGAGCGAGTGACAAAATAGGCAGTACATATCAGTAAATTACTGACCTACTGCTTTTCTTTTTCAAAAGGACTCGAAGATTCACCGGTGGTGGGATATGATATGATAGAGAAAAAGATACTAGAGCAAAGTAAACCCCCAAGAGAGACCCTACCTATGTAGAGATGGCGGAAATTCATATAATTAACAGGGATTTAGCGGGCCACGTAATTACTCTTTTTCCGCTTCTCGGTGTAATACTTCCTCTCGGGCATAACAAAAGTTAAGTTTACGATGGGTTTTACCCTGTTATCCCACTGAAGCTCCCCCGTAAACTTAACTTTACTTATGCCTGGGACGAAGTACAGTAGCTTAGCTATTCTTGTTCTCGCTAATTCAACCAATCAAACCAAACGAACCGGTAGAATCCATCCAGCTAAACCTAGTTGGAACGTAAAATCTGCCGGTTTGGTAAATGTATAGAGCAAGGAATACCGCGGTCTTTCCAAGTAAGGTCAGGTAATTCGGCCTGCTACTGTACTATACTTAGCTGAGCTCCCTCCTACATATAACCCCTTCTCTCTACTCCTTATCTGAAAGTTGCCCTTGTATCGTCTTCTACCACACCAACACACCATCATACATAACTTAACGCACGCCCCTAAAAACAACCATGATGTTACTATCCCACACTATTACCACGTTCCTCGTCCTAGCCCTTGCAACTATTACTACGGCAGTACCGAACCCCGCAGCAGAAGGATGTCCAATAACCCTAGGAGAGTGTTTACGTTACTGTAATATATCGGTATTTTTTTCTTTCTACTAATATGATTTACAACTCCCTCTTCCACAAATAAGAAGAAAAAGAAGGAACTAATATATAATATTCTGAAATAGAAGCTGGGGGTTTGTTCCGGTGCCACACCAAAGGTTTCCTGTGGGAATTGTGGATGCTGTTAAAGAGTTCTGAGGGAATGGTTAGAAGAGAAGGGAAGCATGCAAACAAGCTAATATCGCGTCACTTCGACATATTGTCACTTCTATATCCTATCAATTTGGGGATGCAAGATTCCATCACTTCAACAGCGCGTCACTTCGACATCCCATCACTTCGACATCCCATCACTTCGACATCCCATCACTTCGACATCCTATCACGAAGTAAGATGTTGGGAGGTGTCATAGGAACTACGTGCTTTTTATGTATACATAGATCAAAATAGTACTCCACATAGTGAAATGGTCAGACCTGTATCTCCAGACGTACTTTATAGTAAATAAGCCAGTCGTGTATGTCCGGGACGCTAGATAACTCAATAGAAGCAAATATGACACTTAATCCAAACATTGATCTCACATATCAAAGAGAAGAGAATAAGGATGAACTCGTCATAGCATTGGCCATCTACCTAGGTAGAGTGTCGATTTGCGTTTTTACTAAACTACCTAGTCCCGAAGTACGGCCGGAGTAACTTAATTACACCTAGAAACCTTTCTTGCACTTCTGTTCCAGACTCCAACTCACGTCACGGTTGTAAATAGAAAATCAAATTCATTATGCCGTAATCCGTCCGAGTCAGTACTCCCGAAACTCTGGTATTTACCTGTATATCTATCGTCATAGTTCGGACTGATACTCAACTCACAGAAAGATATAAAAATCAACGCCATCTCCTCACTCCCAAATTCTGTTTTATCATAAAACACTCCATCATACCATCTGACCCATTAAAACCCTTTGCAATCACCACTCTAAAAACACCATCAAAAAGCAACCATGAAATCCCACACCCTCACGTCCCTCATCATCCTTATGATAGCAGCTATCACCACCGCAACACCAAACCCCGAGCCAGAAAATTGTCCAAAAACCCTGCAAGAATGTCTCGAATTCTGTCATACAGCCGTACGTTGCCCCATCACCTAATCCGCCCTCCACCCATCACGAAAAAGAGGCAAAGGAAAGGAAAGGGATCAAGAATAATCCACTAACATGCTATTCTTGAAATAGGGACCATGCTATATGGGGAAAGGGCCTTCCTGTGGGGACTGTTCATGCTGTGGAGGATCTTAGAAGGAAATAAGAATAATGGTGGGAGGTACTAAGACTTACATGGCCAGTAGGGAATGACATCAATGATGACGAATGAGCAAAGTTTATAAACGTCATAGTACTGTTTTTCTAGGTACCTATGAACTCAACTTTAAGAATGAAACACATCGTGGATGATATGAGTTGAACCCCAAAGTTGTACTGTACATATCTAAACGTGTGAGATTATGCAAATTTCGTAAAAACGTGTTATATTTTG
Source organism: Hymenoscyphus linearis (assembly GCA_900536425.1). NCBI lineage: Eukaryota > Fungi > Ascomycota > Leotiomycetes > Helotiales > Helotiaceae > Hymenoscyphus > Hymenoscyphus linearis. The sequence goes on from UNPR01000034.1 coordinate 246,234, forward strand.
ACGTGTTTACTTAGAGTAGGGGATACCTAGGCGGAGGATGTAGGAATATAGGTAAATCGATTCTATGTTCTTTTGTAGGTTTTCCTTATCATCCTCTTTAACCACCCTAGCAAACCTACAATAGATACCGTATGTCTGGGACGAAGTATGACGAAATTTAAAGTCTATATTCTAAGTACACAGGCCTATAAAAGTAAATACCCCCATCCGCTATTAACAAATAGTCCAAAGAATATTTAAGATTTTCTTAGAAATTAGGGATGATGGTGATAGTAGTAGGATTCTCTCCTTATAATATAGCTTTACTCCACTTAGTTAACCACGTCTTTTATAAAGCATTATTGTTCTTAGGTGTAGGAGCTGTAATTCACGGCGTTGCTGATAATGAAGATTTTTAGAAAATATGGTGGTTTGAAAGGATATTTACCTTTTAACTTATTCTATTATGTTAGTAGCTAGTTTTAATTTAGTTGCCTTCCCATACTAACACATCATCAGCCCTCTAACCCCTACAAACCAACCATAAAATCCAACTAACTCACCTCATTCCCTATCCTTGTTATAGCAACAACCACCACCGCATTACCCGAACTAGTATAAGTTTCTCCAAATTCACAAGAAGAATGTCTTATGTACATGTACTATACAAAATTAGTATATACTCGTATACGTTACTCTATCTCTTCTACCTATTCCCTCTATAGCTATATTTCCGTCCCCCTTTATAAAGCAAGGAAAATAGAAGTGAGGAGATATAATTAAGGTAAAAGAGAAAAAGATTCGATAGGGACTGTGTAAAATAGATATACTTACAGAAGTTGTAAGTCTTGTTAGAAATATAGATGGATAGATGGAAGGAAGGAAGGAAGGAAAGAAAGAAATTTAGTAGGAGGTTACTAGTAGGGGTAGGGGCTGGGATTAGTGAAATGCGATAGACCGCTAGTGTAAAGTTATAAGCGTTGTATTATTACATGTGGATTAGTCTTTGAGAATAAGACAAAACGTAGATTATATCAGTTAAACTCAAGGTTCAATGGAGTTTTACGGAATTTTGTGTATAGACACGTAATTGTATAGTACTTTATAAGATGAGATAGTAGTAAAGTCTAAGGAAGTACTTGTTTTAATAGTATTTTAGGTTTTCAAATGATATATAGAAACTCTAGCTCTATAAGTATAGTAAAAACAGTATATTTACGCCTATGCACCCTACTATTATCCCTTTTTTAAGTTATTAAAATCAATCCTAAAGTATTCCTTAGTATCTAAATTGTAATAGTGTAACTTCTTGTATTACATTGAAGTTTTCGTAGAGTACTGTAATTTAAGGCCTTAGTCGGGTTTATAGCGGGAACGGGACCAAAATGTCCGGTTCGTGCTATTCTCGTAGAGTCTGGTTAGAATAAACTTGTGATTCTGTTTAGATACTTTGTAGGGGGTGTGGGATGGGGTTAGTATTAGATATCATACGAACTTTACGTTCTATGTATAAATATCCAAATCCCAATATATTAAAGCGATTTTCTATAAATTATAATAACAAACCCCACTCTAACTATCCATCCATCCTCCTCTCTACTATATATAAAAGTAGGATTTAAATACCTCTAAGTATTAAATATTATTCTCTATTAAAGGATAGTAGAAACTTAAACAAATAAACCTAATTAACACTAGACCCATAAATTAAAAACGTAGAAACGACATATTTTATACTTCTCCCCGCGCAACCAACCAACCAACCGGTAAGTAAAGTAAAGTAAGTAACCTATCTACCTAAACCTCCATACATCTATCCTACTAGATCTCTCAATACCATTACACCGTCCTTAAAATCCTCAAAATTGATTAACAAACAACAAGCTACTAATGAACTCAACCTTCGTTTCCTATCCTCCATCCATAAACCCGCGACAGTAGGAACGAAAAACATCTCATAAGAAAGCTTCTAAGAGAGGACGAAAACTCGCGATCGATGGGCCGGATTCATTACTTTGGTAGGAACTTAATTAAACCTAACATAACCTAACTTAACCTTGCGGGATGTGAACAAAGGGAACCCGTCGTTTACTTTAGTATAATTCATCTGTATCTTACTCTTCTGCTGTTTGTTGTACGGAGTATAGTAGTAATATATATATATATAGGAAAGTTCCTCAGAAACCTTCTTTCATTCCCGTGTATCCGTTCCATTCCATTGTTATAGGTACAGTAATTCCGCGATTCAATTGGTTACGTTACTTACTTAACGGTATTTCTTGTACAGTACTATAAAATCCCCCTCCCCTCTTTACTATATTACTAACCACTACACTAACTCACAGGAAAGTTACTTACTTACCTTATAAAGTTTCCATCCATTTCATTTCATTCCCGCGTATCCGTTCCGTTCCGTTCCGTTTTTATAGGTATAGGTACTGTAATTCCGCGACGGTATTTAAACCTACCTACCTAGGTACAGTACAGTACTTTTCAGTTCGATATATCTATCCCCCTTACTTCTACAGTATTACTAACTACAGGAAAGTTACTTAGAAACTCTCCATTTCATCCCGTCTATCCGTGTCCGCTCTCTTATAGGTCATTCCGCGAGCGGGCCGTTGACGTTATCTTATCTACCTTTTTAAGTACGATACTGGTTGGGTTGGTAGATATCATTTAAGCTACCTATATCCCTCTCTCTATACTCCGCTCCGTGGATTCCGGGGATGATATATACTGTACTGTACATGGATATGATTCCATTTTTGCTTTTTTTCTGTGGGGAGTAGTGACTAGTTACCTCGAAGGTACGAGGAGATATAAATACTACTTGCTACCTCTGGCTCGGGCTCACTCATTATTCGGTTTTTATTTGTTTGTTTGGTTGGTTAGTTAGTTATATAAGGATTATTTTGTTTTATTCTTTCGAGTATACCATCACCATCACTCAAATTGTCTCACTAATCTCACTAATCCACCACTCTAGCCATACACTTCCCTCACTCACCCAACAACCCATTCACCTCCCAAACCTCACACCCGGCCCTCACACCCACGAAAATATCCACCAACTCAACTCAACTCACCTAAAACCATCACACCACTTCCAACCCGCCACATTCCCCATCACACTCCCCTGAAAAAACACCAAATACAATGCAACCCCCCATCCTCACACTAACCACCACAACCACAACCCTCCTCCTCCTCTTAACAACCCTCCTCCTCCTCTTAACAACCTTCATCCCCTTCCTCCCCGTCGTCATAGCGGAACCCATAAGCTGTAAATATGATCTCGCTGGGTGTTTGAGTTATTGTGGGTTTTTTGTACGTTACCTTCCTATCCCCATTTCACTATTAGAGAACGGAGATAGTGAGCTGGTGAGGAAGGGTGGGGGAGGGTAGGGTAGGGTAGGTGTAGGATGGGGAATGGGATGGGAAAGAATGAGGAAAGATGGAGATGAGGATGGGGATGAGGATAAAGCTAATATGTGTGTGATGTAATAGGGTCAAGGTGTTGAACGGTATACTTGTGCTTATTGTTATTGTAAGAGTAAATAAGTGGTCGGTTGGTTGATGAGGTGGATGGTGGCGCTTGCTTGGTTTATGGATCAAGTGAGCGAGCGAAGCGAGCGAGTGGAGTTGATCAAGTTAGTAGAGGAGAGGGGGGGGATCAAGCTACTGGTGGATGATGTAGAGAGGATGGTGGAGCGAGCGAAGCGAGCGAGGCGAGTTGACCGAGTGAGTGGTGGAGGATCAAGTTAGTAGAGGAGAGGGGGGGGGGGATCAAGCCTGTAAAGTGAGTTGAAGCGAGTTACAGAGGAGAAGGAAAAAGGAAAAAGGAAAAAGAGCAAAAAAAGCGAGGAAAAAGGTCAACACACACACAAACAAAATTGCCCCAAAAAACAAGACGGGGCGGGGATATCACTCCATATTTCCATACTTCCATATATCTCAGAAAACCCAGCCCAGCCCAGCCAGCCCACGGGAGTAGAGGGAGAGGAGACGAGAATATTTCATAGTACTGTATTGTACAAGGAATAGAAAGGAAAGGAAAGGAAGAGATTCGATTTGGTTCTTAGGAATAGTTGATTGATTGATTGGTTTATTTGTTTTTTGAGAAAGGGAGGAAGCGTATTGGGGGTGTATGTATATATGTATATGTATAATATGATTTCATATAAAGGATGATGAGTAAACAATATAGGAATAGGAATAGAAATAGGCTGGATATATTATATATCAATTATAGATCTGTGATTTGATTCTGTGATAGTATAGTATCCAAAATTATCTTGACATGACATGACATGAGTGAGTCCTGATCTGTCTGATCTTACTTTGGCACACTATCCTACGAAAAATGTGGGAATTACTTACTGTAACTAGCTTTCAGAATCTCATATCACATCACATAATATCCTACAAATCCACACCCACCAACCAAAAAAAAAAAAGATGAGAGCAAATTAAACAACACTCCCATCAACAAACTCCCAAATAACAACATCCCCCTTTCGTCTAGCATCATCAATCCACCCCGTATTCCCAACCCTCCACTTCTCCCTCATCACCCAGCCTTTAACACTCCCCTCATACCAGTCTTTCAATACCCCCTCAATCCCCTCAAAACCAACCACATACCTCGGCCAAGGCCTGTTTTTCCCCCCAACTTCCTCTTGCAGGAATTTCATAGGATCGTCATAAAACCGATCTGCCTCATCACGATATGCGAGTCTCGCAGCGGAATTGGCAGCAAGATGAATAGGCGGTGGACATTCCAACGCCCACGCTTTGAGGGTGGGGTAGAAGAGGTGTGCACGCCAGGGTGTGGAGTGACAAGGCATGAGGAAAGCGACGAATGTTTCATCGGCGGGGGGACGGGTAGAAGTTGGTGAGGAAGGGGGAGGAAGGAGGAAACCTTGTTGATCGAGATGGAGATTCTCATATTCGTGACGAAGGTAGGAGATTACGGAGATGACGCCACGTTGGTGGTGGAATGAGGTGTAGCCTGCGATGAGCAGGTTGAGGGAGAAGAGTATGGCCAGGAGGGGTTTGCGGTGGATTGTGAGGACGGATTTGGTGATTGGTGTTGAGGGGAAGGGGGGTGGGAAGGTGGTTTCGGAGATGAGGGTTGTGAAGAAGGTGTTTATTGTTGGGGAGGTGAGGATGTGGAGGAGGGGGAGGAGGGGGTAGATGAAGCGGACTTCTTTGTGGGCGATTTGGGAGAGGACGCCGACTGTGACGAGAATAAGGGTGAGGATGTGGACTCGGATGTTTGAGGATGGAAGGAGGGTGGTTTTCCAGAGAGCCACGATTGTAAATGGTAGGTATGTCGTGAGGAGGAGAGGAAGACCTTGTGAGAGGTAGTAGTGCCAGTCGTTACGTCCGTAGAATACGGCAAGATCTTGACTGATGTTGAAATTGAGCCATTGTAAAGGAGGAAATGTCCATTCTCCAAAGTAAAGTTTGTCAGATCCAGCGGAAACTAGAAGAACAACCGACAAGCAAAGAATTGCTTCACGGATGAGAATCAAATAGTCGGAGAAAGCGAGTCGGGTACTTGATTTGTAAAACTGGGTAGCGAGTGGCATGACCACAGAGAACCAAATCAGCCCATTTGTTGGTCGTAAAACGCAAGCAGTGAAAGCTAAAAGAAGAGAGGTACGTAATCTTTAATCTTTGTTAGTTTCTATTTGGCTAGAATTTGAAGAGAAGACTCACTCTGTAACGGACTCGGATCTCGAGAAGATGTTAACTTTCGTAGTTGTAGATTTAGATTTCCCCTTTACTGATCTTGACAATTCGGTACTTGACGCATCCGTAGTCATCCCCCAAGGCCAGAAATTCAACGCAGCAATAGTCAATGTTGTTTCAAGACAATTGGAAAATGTTCTTGTCGAGCAAAACCAATTCCAAGGACTAAACATGGACATGAAAAGCTGCGATTTTGATTAGATATGTTCATAATACTCGATGAAGATTTACTTACCGAAACCCAAGCTGATCTGCTTCCTGTTCCATATATCTTTTCAGCGAATTGCCAGGTATAATAATCAGTTGCAGCAGCAAAAAACGCTTGAACGACATTTGGCAAAACCTTCAAAATCATGGCTCGGAACTGCGGGAAGCAGCTCACGAATTCCATGACTTTGTTAGCTGCATAATATACACCAGCAAACATGGCAGGATGTAAAGAAGACCTCAATTGATGATGCCATTCCTATCTCCAATCAGTAGATAGACTTGAAATGATATGAATTGACACGTACCCACGTGATCCAAGCTCCACTCTCTTCACCAAAAGCCATCTGCCACGCTGGCTCTAAAGATTGAAAATATTCATCTGGTTGGAAAAAGGTACGAACGAAAAGAGCGTTGATGAATCGTAGGGCGACGAGCATAATCCATATGTCCTTGCATCTTTGACTGTAGACCAAAGAATGAAGATCTTCTTCGGGATCATCTAGCTTGGAAATTGAGGTGGTGGCTACAGTCTTTCCAGACTGGGATTTGGGAGTTGTCATGGTAAATCCATGGACATGGAAGTTGTTGTGAAGGAGATGAATCTATTCACAATGATTTCTGGTCTGGAGACGTCTCTTTTGGATTGAGTTCTAATATTAGTTCGTGCTTCCCTTGGGCCTTGGAGGTTATGCGACTCCACTGCTTGGAGTTTCAATGTCATAACTCGAAGGCATAATAAATCGTTGATGCCTGAGGCCAGAAATATACTTGATGCAGATTTTCGCTCGTACCTGCATCAATTAATCATTTTAGTTTGTTCTGGAAGATTTCTCTTAAGTTTGTACTGGAGTAACTATTCCCAAGCCATAGAATATTCGACAACCCTTCACCAACGTCTTATGTTCTTAGGTATGGCCATCCAACTGGGAAGCCATCACTAATCGCTCTTACCCTATCAACCTAGTTTGTAATGAATAATCCTCATTGGCTGATATCTTCAACCAGGGTTCCCAGGACCCACAGGGTAAAGACCGCAAAGTTGCGGAGTATCGGCTTAAGACTTTCTCGGTAGTGGGGGAGTTGACTGGCGTGACTGGGTGACTGGGTAGTGACTTCCCCTATGCGCAGGTTCAGACGAAGTCAAAGTCAGAGGCAACAATTATGATCCCTAATGGCAGGTTGAAGCTGAATTGGAGTACTAGTCCTAGTATTAATCCAAACTTGACTAAGTCACACGCATCAATGGCCTTGATTCTTCGCCGCCACTTGCAATTGCGGTTTAGTGCGTCCACCTGGCTGGCCCTCTTTCACCCGCTCCTCTCCTGCTTAAATCCCAGTTGGAGGCGACTACAAAGAGCGACTTCCCACCGCCTCAATAGTCCCTGAATCTGAGTGTGCAACAGTAAACTTTTCTCTACCACAAACTTCAGCCTCAGAAGTAACCTGAGCAATCCCAAGTCGCTACACCACCACCACCACCATCCCTTCCCCCCATCAGCTACCGCTACCGCTACTCTACATTTGCCCCTCCAACCTCCAACCACTCCCATCCTCAAATATCAACCACTCGTCACACAATTCAATTTATCCGCGATCATGGCACCACACGCTGATGGATCCGTCAATGCCAATGGCGTTGCCCTTGCCAGTAACCTCAAGCCCACCGCTTCAACCTTCCAACCAGTCGCGGGCGCTCTTTCCGGTCCCAAGTACCATGCAACCTCGACCACTGCGGCCATCGAGACGGAACACAAATACGCTGCACACAACTACCATCCTCTACCTGTAGTCTTTGCTCGCGCTCAAGGTTCGAGTGTATGGGATCCAGAAGGAAAAGAGTATATCGACTGTCTCTCCGCATACAGTGCTGTCAACCAAGGACATTGCCATCCCGAACTGGTAAAGGCACTCTGCGAGCAGGCACAACGACTTACACTATCCTCGAGAGCATTTCACAACGATGTCTTCCCAAAGTGGGCTGAGAAGGTCAAGGATGTATTTGGATATGAAATGGTTCTGCCTATGAACGGTGGTGCTGAGGCAGTAGAGACCGCTATCAAAATTGCGAGAAAATGGGGTTACAAAACGAAGAAGATCCCACAAGGCAAGGCATTGGTCTTTTCCGCTGCTGAAAACTTTCACGGACGAACCGTGAGTCCTCCAATCCTGCAATCCATTTACATGCTAACGGAAACAATAGATGACTGCCATCTCCTTATCAACCGATCCCGAATCTCGAGATAACTACGGCCCATACGTTCCAGGTATTGGTGCATCATGTCCAACAACCGGGCACTCCATAAGATTCGGTGAGATCCGCGATCTCGAAATTGTCTTGGAAGCACATGGAAAGGAGACCGTAGCATTCATCGTGGAGCCAATCCAAGGAGAAGCAGGAGTTGTTGTCCCACCAGATGATTACCTGACCAAGGTCTCCGCACTCTGCAAGAAACACAACGTCCTCCTGATTTGTGATGAGATCCAGACTGGTATCGGACGAACAGGGAAAATGATGTGTCATGAATGGTCAAACATCAAGCCAGATATGGTTACACTTGGAAAAGCCATTTCAGGTGGAATGTACCCAGTGTCTTGCGTACTCGGATCCAAGGAGCTGATGCTTACCATCGAACCTGGAACTCACGGTTCAACATTCGGAGGCAATCCCCTCGGATGTGCTGTCTCCATCCGTGCCTTAGAGATCATCGAGGAGGAAGATTTGATTAACCGCGCCCAACACCTGGGAGTCATCCTACGTCAAGGATTGGAAAATCTCAAGTCCCCAATGATCAAAGTGGTACGAGGAAAAGGTCTCTTAAACGCCATCGTCATCGACGAGTCCAAGACTGGTGGTCACTCAGCTTGGGATCTATGTATGCTCTTGAAGAGCAAGGGATTATTGGCCAAACCAACACATGAGAATATTATTAGACTCGCACCACCGCTAGTGATTAGCGAAGAGCAAATCAGGGAGGTCCTCAGGATTATTGGTGAAGCTATCATTGAGCTTCCTACTTTGAAAGTCGAGAAAGCTGGTCATTAAATATCTGGTTTTTTGGATCCGGCGTTTTTTATGAGCTGTATACATACTCTCGCATTTTTTTTTTAATAAAATGCATGCTTGGAGAGGCTTGGTCTGTTGTACTGGGTGTATAAATTGGACGGGAATTCTCTCATCTTCTGGGTATGGATGGGATGGAATGGGATACGACTAGCGCTTTCTTTGAGAATTCTCACTCAGCATTGGATGGGGAATAGAATTATTGGATGATGAATGAATAAAATGAACCGTTTTTGATGACCTTTCTCGCTTTTTCTTTTTTTTTGCCTGCCTGCCTGCCTGGTTGCGAAAGTGGGGAACTAGTATTGGGGATGTAGGTTCCGTTGATTAAGTTTAATCTCTTGAAGCTTTTTCCAACTTTTTTGTTAGGTTAGGTTTGAGTGGAAATTGAAAGAAGGTTGGTTACCTGCGGTAGTATGGTATTAGTTCTCAGAGTTGGGTTGCTTGGTGGGAGTGGATATGGGGGGTTTTTTTTTATTCTACTGGGTTTCACTTTATCTTTATGGAAATCTGAATCTTTGCTAACCTAGTTCTTACTTTATCTAAATCTCACTTCACTCAGGCTTCACTTCACCAAACTCTTGACATATTTGTAACTCACTTTACGGACTATCACTTTCTTCACTTCTCACTTCACGAAGTCCTCACTCTCCTAACTTTCACGTTAATAAGTCCTCACTTCACCAATTATCTCTTTACCCAATTCTCACTCTACCCAATTCTCACTTCCCCTAGCTCTCTCTTAACTTACCCCTCACTTTACCTAAATATCACTACAACCTCCACTACCTAGCTTTCTCTATCTTAACCTGTCTTTTAATCTATTGGGTCCTCTTTCTTCCTACTCCTTACTCTATAAGTCCTCACTCTACGCAATTATCACTTTACCCGACTCTCACTCTATTCACAACTCACTTGACTAATTGCACCGTAACGACTCCTCACTTAATCTATTCATCTCTTTGCCTAATTCTCTCCTCTGTCTAATTTACACTTTTTATAATTTTCAGTTTACCCAACTCTAACTTCCTCACTCCTCACTTCTCCGATTCCTCACCCTCCTAACTGTCACATCAATAAGTCCTCACTTCATCCAGCTCTCTCTTCACTTACCCCTCACTTTACTAAATATCACTATACCCACCTACCTAGATTTCTCTGTCTTAAGCTGTCCTTTAATCTACCTACTTCTCACTATACCTACCCCTCACTCTATAAGTCGCCACTCTACCCACTTTTGACTTTGCTCAATTATCGCTTTACCTATTTCTTCCGCTATTTACGACTTACTTTATCGACTATTACTTTCTCTACTTCTTACTTCTCTAAGTCCTTACTCGACTAGTTTTTACCCTAACGAGTCCTTACTTAATCGATTTATCTCTTTACCTAATCCTCTCCTCTACCTAATCTATACTTTTTATAAATTTTAGTTTACCCAATTTTCACTTTACCCAATTATCACTGTCCTCGGTTCTCACTTTACTAAGTCTTCACTTCAACTAAATATCAATATACCCCCCTACCTAGCTTTCTCTGTCTTAACCTGTCTTTTAATTTCTTCGGTCCTCTCTCTTCCCACTCTTCACTCTCCTAAGTCCTCACTCCACGTAATTTTTACTTCACCCAACTTTCACTTTACTATTTATCTCTTTACCTCATTTTTACTCTACCTAATTATCACCTTTCTCGGTTCTTACTTTCCTTAGTTCTCACTTCATTGAATCCTCACTTTGCTAATTCTTACATCAATAAGTACTCCCTTTATATAATTCTCCTCTACCTTATTCAGACTTTTCGTAATTATTACTTTACTTAGTCTTTCCTTTACTCACTTCTCACTTTCTAAGTCCTCACTCTACAAATTCTCACCTAACGATTCCTCACTTCACCTTAGTATCTCTTTACCTACTTGTCACTTCGCAAAGTCGTTACTTTACGTAATATAATTGTCTTTATAAAACTTGTCCTTTATATAGTTCTCACTTTACCTAATCCTCTCCTCTATCTAATCTATACTTTTTATAAATTTTAGTTTACCTAATTATCACTTTCCTCGGTTCTTACTTCACCAAGTTTTCACTTTACCTAAACATCACTATACCCACCTACCTACCTAGCTTTCTCTATCTTGACCTATCTTTTAAATCTACCTACTTCTTACTATACCTACTCCTCACTCTATAAGTCCTCACTTTACACAGTTATCACTTTACCTATTGCTTATACTATTTACAACTCACTTTACTAATTATCACTTTCCTCACTTCTCACTTCACTAATTCCTCACTCTACTTAATTATCGCTTTACCTATTTCTTATACTATTTACACCTTACTTTACTAATTATCACTTTATCTAATCATCACTTCGCCAATTCCTCACTCTACTACTTTTTACCCTAACGAGTCCTTACTTGATCTATTTATCTCTTTACCTAACTCTCCTATACCTTGTTTACACTTTTTGTAATTATCACTTTTCTCGGTTCTCACTTTCCTCATTTCTCACTTTCCAAGTCCTCACTCTACTAATTTACACCCTAGGGAGTCCTTGCTTTACGTTTTTATCTAGTTACCAATTTTTTAGATAAGAAAGTCGTTACTTTACGTAATATAATTGTCTTTATAAAACTTGTCCTTTATGCAGTTCTCACCTTACGCATTTCTCACTCTACCTAATTTTCAGTTTACCCAATTATCACTTTCCTCGGTTCATACTTTACTTAGTCTTTACTTTACTTAAATATCACTAAACCCACCTACCTAGCTTTCTCTATCTTAACCTTTCTTTTAATCTACCTAGTTCTTAGTATACCTATTTCTCACTATACCTACTCGTTACTCTATAAGTCCTTACTCTACTCACTTCTCACTCTACTCAATTATCACTTTACCTATTTCGATACTATTTGCACCTCACTTTACTAATTATCACTTTACTAATTATCACTTTCCTCACTTCTCACTTCCCCAACTCCTCACTCTACTACTTTTCACGTTGCTCAATTATTACTTTACTAATTATCACTTTACTAATTATCACTTTCCTCACTTCTCACTTCACCAACTCCTCACTCTACTACTTTTCACGTTGCTCAATTATCACTTTACCTATTCCTTATACTATTTACAACTCACTTTACTAATTATCACTTTTCTCACTTCACCAACTCCTCACTCTACTACTTTTCACTTTGCTCAATTATCACTTCACTAATTATCACTTTCCTCACTTCTCACTTCACCAATTTCTCACTCTACTACCTTTCACCTTAAGGAGTCCTCACTTCACCTAATTATCTCTTTACCTACTCTTCACTTAAGAAAGCTATTACTTTACCTAACTCTTACTTTATCTAGCTCTTACTTCTATATATCCTTACTTTACTACTTTTTACCTAAAGAGTACTTACTTTGTGCATTTATCTCTTTCCCCGCTTTTAAGATAAGAAAGTCGTTACTTAACGTGATATAATTATATTTCTACTAAACATATACTTTATATAGTTTAGTTCTTACTTTACCTAATTATCACTTTTTTCGGTTCTCACTTTCTGTTAGGGTGGGATAATGAGTAGATTGTCCGCAAGGAGAGAAGGACAGAACTCCTCGCGGTGGAACTAACTAAATAGCTACGGAACCTAGAATACCCCGCATTTGTAATAGCACTATTCACTTTCGCTTACCCCGCACTTGTAAGCAATACCCCTTATTCACTCTCGGTTATCCCCCGCACTTTACCCCTATTTACCTAAGCGACTAACACGTGTAAAACCATTTACTATAAAACTCGAAATCGAACCTTCACATAAGGCCCCCCCTTATATGTCAGGGAATCACTAGAAGCGTACAAAAGACTACTCTAGAATAAGGTTGAGATTGATCGCGAGCCTTCTAAGAAAGTCCTAGAGCTAGCTAATATTTATAGTCTACAACAAAGAATCTACGCTATACCCGATTAGGCTAATTGGGGAAGCTCTATCTATAACAACATTTAAAACAATATTTACTAAGCGAGTCAATAAACCTATACGTGACTATATTCTATCTATAACTACAAACCTATACGTAACTACATTTAATCGATAACCTAAATCCGCACGTGACTATATTTACCTAAGCTTCGTACCCTTATATATAGTCCCCCCTTACTCTATTAAATATATTGTAAATCAGCGTCTTAAGGTTAAACACGGTCTTAAAGAGCCTACGTAAGCTCTACGTAAGTAGGCTTAGCCTTCCGGGGAAATCGCTTCTTAAATGCGGTAATAGATAAGACAGCTAAAGAGACAACGTTATATAAAGGTTCCTAGGTGTTAGAGTTAAGGTCGTAACCTCTCTACCGAACTAAGAACTAGAATTCGCCGTCGACTCTTTAAGAGTCTAATATCTTATTAACAGCCTATAAGACGTTACCGTCGACGTTAATAGTAACGGGTAGAGTAGGTAGGTTAACCTGTCTAGGTAAAGGAATACCCGCGGCGGGTCGTAATAGGTTAATATAGAATACCGGATAGATTTCCTCTAATTCGAAAGGTAATTCTAGCTTATACGAGTAAGAATTAACTACTTAGAGTACTCGGAATAGGCTAATAAACTTAGAGTCGAACTTTAGTATAGGGCGTATAGAAGTGAGATTTTTTATACTTAGTAACACTATATTACTAACTCGGTACGCTAGCGTAGGAGCTCGAGTCTCGTTAGCGAACTACTCTATCTTATCTCGGGCGGCTAATAGATTAGTACGTAGATAGCCTAGGATATCCTCTATTTTATAGACAAAGCTAGAGCCTTATTTTACGCTTAATTTAATAGGCCGAGAGGCTGTAGCTAGTACTAAAATAGGTGGTCTAAAGCTTATCCGAGGGTAGTAGCTATAGTTAGCGAAAAATAGTAACATACTAGTAGAGCTATTAACTACGTTCTATATAGAAAATTCCGCCATAGGTAGTAATTCTACCTAATTTTCTTATATAAAACTAACATACTAATAAAGGAACTAATTAAGAGCTTTATTAACGATCTCGGTCTGCCCATCCGTTTCTAGGTAATAAGTAGTAGAGAGTTAGACACTAATCTAAAGCTTAGTATAAACGGCTTTCTAAAACGTAGCTACGAATAGCGAGCTATAATCGGAGACAATAGAGTCTAGTAGACTATAGAGTTTCTAAACATAAAGAAACAACCGCGCTAAGTCTTCGGCTATTATAGTGCTATAACAAGAAAATAAGTAACGATCCTTTATAAGTCTATTACAAACCACTATAATAGAATTAGCGCTGTCTACTTCTTTAAGCGGCCCGACGAAATCTATAGAGAGATCCTTCTACCTCTAAGTTAGTATAGGTAAAGGTTTTAGGGCTCCTTAGTATTTAAGCTAAGATAGCTTATTCTAAGTACAATTCTCGCAAGCCTTATAAAACTGTTCGATATCTAAAGAGACGCGAGGCTACTAGTAAAACCGAGAGACTAACTCGAGTAGCCTATTTTTCCTAGGGTGGCCACTTTCTATAGAATCATAAGCTCTTTATAGGAGCTATACTCGGAGTTCTATATCGAGGATATAAAGACGGTCTTAGAAATAAAGTCTATTATCTTTAATTATATATTTAGATAAGAAGACTTCCTTCGAGTAAGGCGTATAGTCTTATTAATTAAGTTCGGTCTTAATTCGTCTCTAAAAGGGGTCTAACTCGGCTCTAGACTTATCTACGCTATACCCGTCTTTAAAAAGTCTTATAACTTTATAACTATCTATCTTATTATTATTATCTAATTTAGCGGGGGATAGGAGGAGTAGGTTCTAAGGTTTTAAAAGTGCTTGTTTTTAGTACTATAGGCAGGGATCGGTACTATTATTAGGAAGGTCCTAAGAACGTTAAGTAAGAGCGTCCGGCTTCTAGTGCTTCGCTCCTTTCCGAGGGCTAATAATAAAGTTAAATTCTAAGAGAAACTCGCTCTAGCGGACCTGTCGTCGAGATAAGTCCTTTATTATTATAAAGTACTTTAAATTAGAGTAGTCAGTTATTACTATAATAGGATAAGCTGTACTATATAATTCGGACTTCTAGCTTTCGAAAGTATAAACAATAGCTAATAGCTCTTTATTATAAATCTTATAATTATATTCTACCGGGTTAAAGGTTTTAGACATAAATACTATAGGATAAAGAACGCTGTCGTACTACTAGGACAAGACTACGGCTATAATATAATCTAAAGTATTATATTCTACGACGATCTCCTTCTTAGGGTTAAAATAGACTAGAATAGGTGCTAAAACAAAAGCGTCCTTTAAAGTCTAAAACGCTATATTATATACTTTATTCTAATCCTACTAGACACCTTAAATAGAGAGAAGATTAAGTGGTTTAACTATCTTACTAAATCTCTTAATAAAGCGTCGGTAAAAATTCGTAAAGCCGATAAAGGCTTAAAGGTCCTTAAGGCAAGTCGGAGTAGGCTAATTAACAATAGTAGAGACTTTCTCGAGGTCTATTTATACGCCGTCTATAGTAATAATTATACCGAGGAACTTAACGCTAGTAACTTCGAATTCGCACTTCCTAATATTATATTATAACCCTACTTCTTAAAGGGTAGCAAGGACCTGTTTTACGTAAGAGCGATAAGAGAGTAAATCGTCTAAGAATATAAAGATATCGTCTAGGTAAGCGGTATAAAAGATATCTAGGAAGGGGCGTAAAACTTTATTAATCCGGGCCTAAAAGACTATAGGCGCGTTAGTCAGCCTAAAGGACATAACAAGAGACTCGAATAAGCCGTAACGAGTGTTAAATACTATAAGCCCCTCGTCACCCTTCTTAACTCGGATACGGTTAAAAGCCGTAATAACATCGAGTTTAATAAAGAATTTAGCTCTACTTAAACGTTATAAAGTCTCTTAGATCTATAGAATAGGGTAGCGGTTCTTAATAGAGAGGTCGTTAAGTCGTTGATAGTCTATGTAAAATCGGAGGCCGCTACCGGGTTTCTTAATAAACAGGATAGGAGAAGTAGTAGGTAAAACACTAGTACGAATAAATCCTTTATCGAGCTATTCCTTAAGGTATTTATAGAGTACTAAAAGTTCGTCGGCCGACATATTATATAGGGGTCCGTAAGGGGGTTTTACTCCCTCCTTTAGCTCGATATAAATATCGTAGTTATAATAAGGTAGTAAAGAGTTAGTATCTGTCTAGCTAAAAATAGGGAGGAATAGTTTTAAATAGCCTAGTAAAAGGAGTTCTAGGTCGACAGCCTTCTATAGGTAAAGGGCTTTCTAAATATCGTCTATACTAACCTCGGCGAGGTATATAGAAGCGGCGCGTTATTTAATAAATCGTATATTAGAGTCTATAGGAACTTCCTTATCCTCGGTATAGGTAAAAGGGGTTTAGCGAGAGCCTTCGCTTAAATATTAGTCTATAAACTTTAAGGTACGTTCGTAGCCTAATATACCGTCGTCTATTTAAGCTAAATAAAGACGAGCGTTAACGTTTTTAAGTTTAGGTTCGGGTTTATAGCCTAAGACTTTAAGGCGCTAATCTGTTTTATAAATCGAGACGCTAAAAACCTTAGAATCGTCTATCTTTATAAGGGTCTAGAATACGGTAGTACTAACTCTACGGGGAATATAAGCGTGTAAGTCTTATATAGGTACAACTAACTTAGTTAAGCCTTTAGGGAGGTAGGATTTAGTATAAAAGGTTAATATAAAAGTAATTTTATTAGCTTTCTAATCTACTGTTAGATTATGTTTTAAAAGCTAGGGTTTACTAAAAATAACCTTATAAGAGGCTAATTTAGTAATATAGAATTGTTAATCTTAGTTAATATATTTACTAACTTAAAGATCTAGGACAGCGATATAAGTAATATCCCTAGTAGACGAAGGGGTACTATTAACAGTTCGTAATCGGCGAGGTCGGGAGAGAGAGTATAATAAGAATCTTTGTTTTTATATAAAATTAGAATTAATAAAACATTTAATAGAAGCGCTAGAGTTAAGTAGAAAGTATATAGATAAAGTTAGGTTCTTATTCTTATCTAATAACCTATATAGAATCTCTATTATATTTTTCTATCTTTCCTCTAGCGATAATAATACTAAGTTTATCTTTTTTATTCGTTATCTCTAGGGGCGACTATTACTAGAGACTAGGCTTTTCTCTTATTTAACTTCTTCTCTTCCTCCTTCTTCTTATCTTCCTTTACTTTTAAAGCTAGATAGGCGGTCTTTATATACTTGTCGCTAGAACAGTAGAAGTATAAATTGTTCTTAAGCTAGAACTCTCGGCGAGCCTTACGTTTGTCCTAGTTATATAGAATTCGTCTCTTATTAATAAACTTCTAAGTCTAAACAGGCTTAGTAGTACTAATCTTAGTAGCGTCGATTTATATAGGGTTACTATTAGTAGTAGCAGCGGCGGGAATAGACCGAGTAGATTGTAGGACTACTATAACAGTAGTACCTCTCTTAGTATAACCCGGTCCTAAAGCGGCTAAGTAAGTGTTATAAGTAGACTTAACTAACTTAATTATATTGTCTAACTCAATATTTTTTAAATAACCGCCTCTACTTAAGACTTAACGGTGTACTTTAGGGTAAAGGGCGGCCTTTAAAATGCCTATTATAGTAAATCCTTCCGCCTAAGCCTCTAATACTAAACCGACCTACTTAAGTAAGAACTCGATAGTGTCGCGTTGTTCTTATTTCTCGTTTAAGAGTAACTTTATTATAGTTTCTTAGCTAAACTTATTACTATAAGTAGATATTAAATACTCGAACATCTACGAGACAGAACTTATAGGTGCCTTAAAAGCGGTATTAGGAGTAAGATATCTGTCGAAGTGTCGGCGTACGTTTCCTTCTAAGTAACCGAGTATAAACTTTATACGCTCGAGTTTAGAGGACTACTAATTAGCATTTATACTTAGCTTAATCTTAATATCTTAAATAAAGCTTTATAGATTATAAGGCTTGTGTCGGTCTTTACTACCGAAAGGGAGAGGGTCTCGGTAGCGCTTTAAGGAACTACTACTACTACTAGTATAACTACCTATATTTAACTTCTAGAGGTAAAGCTAGAGAGTAGCGACGTGGTTTTACAGACCTGTAATCTAGGCTTAAGTAGCCGAGGGACTAGTAGCAGAGAGCTGTTAATAGGTTTAGTAATTCCTCATTTAGTCTTAAAGACCTATAACCTAGTTCTAAAGATGTATAACCTAATCGGTCTAATCGGTACGCGACTAAAGTTGGCCTTAGAGACCTATAATTTAGTTCTAAAGACTCGTAACCTAATCGGTCTAATCGGTATACGACTAAAGTTAGCTTTAAAGGCCCGTAACTTAATCCTAGAGGTCCGCGGCTTAATTAGATTAGTTAATAAGTCCCTAGATCTATACCTAAAGTATACTAACCTTATTAAGGTAAAGTTAGTTCTAGACATCGAGATTCTAAGCGTTAGTTTGTAATTGTCGAAGGTTAGTTTATAATTGTCGAAGGGAGGTAGTAAGGTCGGTAAACACTCGAATAAACTAATTGTTATTAAAGTTATAGAGTGTGACGAGGTCGGAATACTTAGAAGCCGTAGCTAATAGAGTACTAAACTCGTTGTAAGTTATATTCGGAGGAATAGATATAGCGAGTACGACGACTAGGTTAGGTCGAACTCGATTTAGAAGAAGGCGATTAATATGTTAGGGAATTACTAGAAGCGTATAAAAGACTACTCTAGAATAAGGTTAAGATTAATCGCGAGCCTTCTAAGAAAGTCCTAGAGCTAGCTAATATTTATAGTCTATAATAAAGAATCTACGCTATACCCGATTAGGCTAATTAGGGAAGCTCTATCTATAACAACATCTAAAACAACATTTACTAAGCGAGTCAACAAACCTACACGTAACTACATTCAGTCTACGAACCTATACGTAACCACATTCAATCTATAACCTACACGTGACTACATTCACCTAAGCCTTAAGCCCTCACATTTACACCCTAGAGAGTCCTTACTTTATATATTTATCTCTTAACCTACTTTTTACTTAAGAAAGTCGTTACTTTATCTAATTTTCACTTTTCTCGATTCTCACTTTTGTCGATTCTCACTTTCCTTAGGCTTCACTTTACCTAAATATTACTCTACCTACCTAGATTTCTCTATCTTAACCTGTCTTTTAATCTATTCAGTCCTCTCTCTTCCTACTCCTTACTCTATAAGTCCTTATTTTACTTAATACCTATTTCTTATACTATTTACACCTCACTTCACTACTTATTACTTTCCTCACTTCTCACTTCACCAATTCCTCACTCTACTATTTTTCACCTCAAGGAGTCCTCACTTCACCTTATTATCTCCTAATCCTCTCCTCTGCCTAATCTACACTTTTTATAAATTTTAGTTTACCTAATTATCATTTTACTTAGTTCTTACTCTACCAATTTTCACATTAAACACTTCTCACTTCACCAATTATCTCTTTACCTACTTTTTACTTAAGAAAGTCGTTACTTTATCCAATTTTCACTCTTCCCATTTCTCACTTTCCTCACTTCTTACTTCCCCTATCTCTTTCTTTACTTCGTCTTTACTTTACGTAAATATCACTCTACCTACCTACCTAGCTTTCTCTATGTTAACCTACCTTTTAATCTATTCGGTCCTCTCTCTTCCTACTCCTCACTCTATAAGTCCTTACTTTACACAGTTATCACTTTACCCGACTCTAACTCTATTTACACCTCACTTTACCGATTATCACTTTCTCCACTTCTCACTTCTCTAAGTTATCGCCCTCCTAACTTTCACTATAACGAGTCCTTACTTAATCTATTTATCTCTTTACCTATTTCTTACTCTACCTTATTTACATCTTTCGTAATTATCACTTTTCTCAGTCTTTACTTTACTTCTCACTTTACCTATTCCTCACTTTCTACTCTTCTAATACCTATAAACAAGTCTAGATTGTTCTAACTAGTTTTTTAGAAAACAATATAACTATAACTCTTACGCGATCCTCATAATCCCCTACAGTCCTAACTCTTACCTTCTCTTTTCCTTTTCCTACCTCTTTAAAACAAAAAGGTAAAATTAGATATATTCTCTAGATAATAATAACAAAAGTAAATTAAATATACCCCTCTATCTATCTAATCCTACTAAGAAATCTAGATTATCCTAACTATTTTATATAAGATAATAGAAATATAAATATTACGCGATAATTTAACTCCTATACGAAAATAGACCTAGTCACTATAATCTCAACTTCCTATCTCTTTCTCTACTTCCTTAACTTCTTAAAATAAAAAGATTAATTTCTACATATATTGTAAACGACTAAAAGATATAATCTAAATATATCTCTCTTCTCTAATAAATTATTCTAGGAAAGCTACATTGTTCTAGGTTTTTTATAGAAAATAATAGAGATATATATCTTACACGATATTTTAAATTCTCACCCTAAGATAAGCGAAAGTTCGTCGGTAAAAAAAGGGGCATAGTGAATATATATTTACTTCCTATTAATAATTTCTAACTTTCATCAAAAACAGGAAAATCTTCATCGGGAAATTCGACGACTTCCCAATGACTTCCCAATGTACCTAAAACATTATTATCGAAACCTGACAAACTAAAAGAATTTCACAGACACGTCAAATAATAATTCCTTAAAAGAAAAAAGTAATAATCATCATTCCCCACAAATCTTCGTCCTACTAAAGATATATAGATAACTATATCCCTTACCTATATAAAGTAAAATAAAACTCTAAAAGATACACAACCCGCTCCTAAAATGCCCAAAAAACAAACACCAACGCTATGTAAAATATATATATACCCTCCCACACAACAAACGCCCCTGAAAGAAATCACGCCTTCCTCTTCCTACCCCCCGCCGTCCAAAGAGCCGCCCCCCTCTCCTCATCCATCACCCTCCTCGTACTTCCATACGCCTCAAACACACTGTTATCAACAGGGTGAGAGTAAGGGCTCTCCAACGCCAATTTATCCTCATCCTCCTCGTCCGATGACAAACTAATAACCTCAGAGGCCCCCCTCTCCTCATCCATCACCCCGTTATCAACAGGTGGAGGGTGGGAGTAAGGGTTCTCCAACGCTAATTCATCCTCCTCCTCCTCCTCCTCCTCACTCAACAAACTGATAACCTGAGAAGCCGTAACTACCTCATGGGTGATCTTAACCTTCTTCGCAACGTGTGGTCTCACGACCACAGCCGGCTCAGGAGGAGAGGGGGAGGTGACAGAACTAAGCCATGCCTCTCTTAGAGACAGACCCAAAGCCAGCGCCACATTTCGACAAACACTATTGCCCACGATTTTAGCCCAATCGGGGGCCCTCCCAACCAGCACCTCACCATCCAGAAAGCCCTGCGCGATCTTCGTCTCCGCCACGCTGACTTGTCTGTGTTCCTCCCAATGGAGAACCTTCCCCATGCGAGAGTCGGTGATGGAAGTCTTCACCAGGATCGTGTTAATGAGTCCAGTTGGATGTACACGACCCCAGGCTTTCGAGGCTCGCGAGACATTCTCCCTCTTCCGTCCATTCTTGCCTGTTTCGGGGGGGAACAACGCCCTCTCCTCCTTGGACATGACTCCCTTACCCTCTTTCCACGTCTTGCTGAAGTTCATTCCCCTTGGACGCGTGGGAATACAGTCTATCTGTAATTTGAGGATCGAGGAAACAACATTTGACATAATGTGGTAGGGGTAAGGGGTGCATTGATAAGTTTGCGCGTCCCCAATGGGAGGGAGATGCTCCGTCGCCTTTCCAATAGAAACATGGGGGAATGGCGTCGGCATGTCCTCACGATAGCCGAAAGCCCTTCCATTTGAGAGCTTACCCAGTCCTTGAAGATTCATCCATGGAGGGTGGGAATGCGAATGTTGGGGGTGCTTCAATGGCTCAAGGCCAGGTGCTGTAAATGAGACAAAGGCGCGACTTCGGCTTTGAGGGCTACCGAAGCTCCAACTATCAAGAAGGAAGATATCCACTTGATATCCCATACCAACTATAGAACATACTAACTGGGATAGTACGTCTTCCTCCCTCCCCTCATTCACCTTGGCCATGCTTAAAACGTTCTCTAGGAGACCATATTTTGGCCTATAGAAATCCACATAAGCTGCAACCGAAGCGACCAGAGATTGGTTTTTCAACGACTTCTCCGTGTTGCGATCTGGATTCATTAAACTGAATCCTTGACACGGACTTCCTGCTGAGATGAAATCGACTTCTTCAGGTGCCGGTATTAAAGAACTGTACTTTCCCTTCATGGCCTGGTATAGCAAATCATCCACTGAGCCATTAAACAAATTCACTTTGTCTGGTTCCTTCAAATTTGCTAGATATGTATGAATTGCAACGTTGTTATAATCCACGGCCCATTTATTGTGCAGAATGCCACCTTCTTCAAGCCCTCTCCCGAAATTCCCACCCCCACAATACAAATCCATGCCCCGAAGTACAGAGCGCCGTTGGAGATGGACTGAAGGATCAAATCCTTGCATAAGACTTTGAGGGAGTTTGACGTGAATTGGGATAAGATGATTATTGACAAGCCTCGTTGCAATGTAAAAGGCGTTTCCATTCCCGTCTCGATTGTAGGGAGCAGGGATTTTACCCTGCTTAACATCATCTTCAGTGTAGAAACGGACCAAACATTTCCCAGATACCTTTGACAGACGGTGTATTTCAATTATTTCCGAGTAAACCAATTCGTTTGGTCTTCCTGTACCATCGAAATCCTGCCGGCGAATTAATCTTCTTAGCTTCACATGACTTTCCTCGACGTGTTCCGCAACTTCATAAACCTCAAGTTCATGTTTTGTTTGCCGGTCAAGGGGGGGGGAATACACTGTCTGGCCCACAGGGTATTCATTGAAAATGTGGTCTGGATTGTGTCTGATCTTTTTGTGATGGACACACGTTTTGTGAGACGCTTTCAAGGTAACAAATCTCTCTTGATCCAGAAAGGTTTGCCGAATAAATAATTGGTCACCGTCACCGTTACTTGGTGGACCAGAATTCCAGAGTACAGGCTTTATCCCAAGAACGTTTTCTTGGGACATACGTGGTTTGTCTTCGCAAGAACAGTGATTTGACATGAAATATTCTTTACTCCAGGGGTATTTCATTCGGGCGCAGGGTGTTTCTGAAGGGTGGTACAGCCAGATCAAATCAAATTCCGGCAATCCCGCTGTGTCATTGTATACGGCTACAACATAAGCATACCAGCATTCTTCGGCTGCTCTATGTCGAGAAACCTCATCTTTCCAAATCGAACTTGCGTCATCCTTCTTGATTGAAATTACGTCTCCAACGCGAACAGGGCGCGTCATTTTGGGAGTAGCGACATATGGCTCTTTTCGCTGCCCGCCGTCTGTGAGCTTAAGGCTTGACACCTGCGACTTTTGCTTTTTTTTCGCAATGCCGACAATATCTACGCTCTTTAAAATATGTCCAAATCTGAGATGGTCAAAAAGACTCAAGACGTATGGGGTGACGATTGTGTTGTCTGTATGATTGCGTTGTTCTGGGACTGCCTTCAGCCTATCGGGATGAACTTCGCTCCAGATTGGCTGTGATTGGAGTTCCTTGATCCCATTACTCTCGTCGAATCCGCAGCATTCTTTGTACAAAAATTCAGCATTTACTGCAATTACCTGCGCGAAGTCATGAAGATCGTATTCGCGCCGCCATTCAAGAAATTCTTCTGAGTTTTTGTGCTGGTCCGATATCCACTGAGAAAACTCCTCCCGGAACCTTAGGAGAGTGACAAGTCCTGGGCCGCAAAAATGGCAGAAATCAACAAAGTGCTTCGCAAGTTCAGCTAACCACAGAAAACCTCTGTGGAAACGGATGTACTCCTTCGATGGATTCATTAGTCGATAGTATATTTCTTCCTTCTTATTTAGACAAGAACTAATCCAAATTTCGCCTCCAACTGTATGCATATCCTCTCCATAATTTCCCACCGGTACCTCTTGGAACGGAATTCGTTGGACGTAGTGTCGTATATTGCCTACCGTGAGAATTCCATCAAACAAAAACTCTGTATTTCCTGTTTTTGTGTATAGGTGTTGTAGTCCGCACATTTTCATTCCGTGATTTTTCTTGTCATGGGAGTAAACTGAGAACTCGGACAATTCGATTTCCATGTACTCGCTCGACTCACTTGACTCCGCCAATTCGTCGACACCAGGCGTTTCCTTCTGTATGCGCCGAATTTCTCGGACAAGATTCCCAACGGCGATTATTTCCTGGGTGGCAGGAAGAGGTGGTTGGTATCCAATGTAACATGACTTTGGGTATGTGAAATCTGACATTTCCGCCTTGAACTCTAGACGAGAACTGAGATTAGGTAATCCGCTGGTCAATGAGGATTTATCCATGTCTCTTTCTTCTAACGACTGACGGTTTTCACCAGAATTTGTGGAAGTTGGACGAAGTTTCGGCTCGCTACTCTCGTTTTCGGTTTCAATTGTGGGAATAACATCCGCTGGAAATGATGTAGGCGAAAGCGAGGGAAGGGAGGTACTCGAAGTTGAGGCTCGAGGTTGTTCAGAAGATTGTTCGGGAGTTTGAGATGTATTGGTGACCGCATCGAAGAACTGGTTAGAAGATTCGTCGGGGGATTCGCTGGGAGAGAAAATGTGAGGCCCATAATTTGGCTCAAAGGCATCATCTATATCATCTATATCAATTGTTAGAAGATGCGCAGAAATCAAATAAATTCGGGTCTGAAGGTACCTTCTATGAATGGAGGCATTTTGACAAAACCAAGAGCAAAACCAAGCAACCGTATGCGCCCATATGCCAATCAAACGCCGCAGAGATAGTAGAGATGGACTGAAATGGTAAATGAATGCCGCAAGTCGTGCGGTATGTGGATGTGGGGTAAAGAGTGGTTGAAAGACGAGTATTCAAGAATAAGAAACGGCGCGAAGAAACTCCAAACTCCTAACTCCAAGTCCACTACTAGATTGGACTCGAAGTAAGCCAAGCGCAAGCGAAGCGAAGTAACAAAAGGGAGGGTTGGGAATGACAGAGATCAAAGAAACGCAGACAAAGAAGGAATGAACAAGAAAGGATGTATCTCCCTCCTAATGCGAAGTAGTTGGCAACTTTTACGGAATAGCATGAAAGGAGCTGAGGTGACTTTTCAGGTAAGGGTGCCTGACCACACACCCAGCAGGCTCTAGGGAGGCGGGGTTCGGTAGTCGCACCCGGATATTCCGACCACCTGTCACCACCAGCGACCAGGTACCAGGTACCAAGAGTTTCTTGCACTACTGATATCACGTGAAATAAATAAGGGATTGTTTTTGATAACATCTGATTTTGAGTGACTTTTGACTACAAAGAACCATCTAGACTCAATGTCTAGAACACAAAGGAAGTAACATGTTATAGATCTTTCTAGCCTTCTTTGTTTCTTTCCAGACATTCTCCTCAAAAAAAATAACAAACCAATCTTCAATTGGTCAAACTATAGAATAGCATTTTGCAAAATCACAAAAACCACTAAAAGACTGTTGGTTGACTATTGTAGTCAAGATATAGGTGTAAATAAATTGTATTACATTCATATATATCTTTTGTATATGGAGCTAATAGAGTGTAGGCCACAGGTCCTATTTATACCCGTAGGTCACATGATAATACCCTTTGATTTCTCCCCTACAAACTGTAGTACAAACTACAAACTACAAACTATGAACAAGGCAAATAGCAAGTACAAACAACAATCAGCTTGCTCCTCAAGCGAAAAATGGTATAATATAAACAAGTGGTGAATAGCAAATCGTACAAATGAGTGAATATTGTAACAAGAACATAACAGTGAAGTGAAGAAGGTTACAATTTACAGTCCTATCTATGTACTAATTCAATACCAAAATGACATTGATCCTAAGCCACAAAACCTCAAAGAAAACTTAAGATAGTGACAATCTTCTTCTTACAAGCAAAAACGTCATCGTGTGACATTAAGAAGGTCTAAGGCAGCCAATGTCGCTTCTATTAACAAGTTCAAGTGAGAAGACATTCACGATATAAATATAGAGAAATCTAGGACAGGTCTACACTTCCTCTAACAAATCTAAGTAGGAAAGTCTTCGCTATAATATAAGGTAAATAGGATTAGAATCTGGCTTAAAAAGGAGTATAATTCTAGCACTAGCGCACATTGTTATTCTATTTCCTACTTCCTGAAATTGTAATATTTCAAACAGAGAAACGAGGATCTATAGAAGAGTGGAAGCTACTCTATATCCGTACGGAATATGGAGTACGGAGTATAGGAAAGAAAGGGGTTGGACTTCACAAAAGCTACATGGATAAGAGTAGTAGTATATCGCAAAGATTTGAAGGATCTGATAAGAATGCTTGGTATACTAGTCCCATAGTGAATAAAACATTGGATTTTAAGGACTGGTGCCTCACAATTTGCAAGTTACAATAACCATGTCCGTTCCAATAGGTTCTAGTACTCCGTATGTGCTCATAAATATGAAAACGGAGAAGAAAATTTCGTATTCACAACAACCAATCATTCCTATTTCCTAGCTGTCATTTTCGCATGGTGAAATGCGGCTCATCTTCGCAGTTTCCAGTTTGGTGAATTTGATCTCCATATATTCCCCCACCTTGATGAATGCCTATAATCACAATTAGGCGGTTACTCTAGAATCCAGGGGAGTGAAGTTGAAAGATGATCTAATCATCCGATCAGATAAGATAAGATTAAATCTGAGGCAGCAGGTCTCAACCATGGTTCTTAATACCGTACTATTGGTGATGCTGCATTGCTGAGGCACATCGATCAAGGTGCTCTGGTATGGAGTATATAATATGTTCACAGATATAGAATTTTTCATTTCTTGCTCATCTTGATTGTCCCACACTACGACAGTTTCTAGATCTCTGAAACACCTCGCAACGAAAAAGATGGCTAACATTGAACAATCGCTAGAGAGGAACTTAGCGAAAAGGCTCAAAAACCATCAAACAACAAAGCACCAGCCCAAGAAGACATAAGCAAGGATTCATGTAATGATAGTTTCCTCATATTCCTCAGTTTCTGATGATCAAGATGATCCCAATAATTTGTCTAAGAAGCGCAAATGGGGTATGACATTAGCAATGTCTGCTACGGGGTTAACCGAATTCTAGTCTCAACTGTGAGACCATCGAAATTTCTAAAGGGTATATGAGGTATTTACTGATACTGTTTTGTAGATGATGGCGCCTATAACTACTACTATCGCAAAGGACTTGAGAATGACTACAACAGAATCCACCATGGCGCTGTCTGTGTACATTTTGGCCGCCGCTTACGACACTTCACGCCTATGTCATGGATGTATATCAAGATCATTTCAGATCTGAATCGGCGGCGGCACAGTTGCTCCGAAGTCTGTTGGCGTTTGCCTTCCCTTTGTTTTCTGGTCAGATGTATAAAGTCTTGGGATATGGATGGGGAAATAGCTTGTTAGCTTTCTGATATTTTGGGATCGCATTACCACCGACGTGTCTTCTTTGGTGGTATAGAGCATTTAAGGGAGTAGAAGGAGTTTAGCTACTAGGCAAGTCGCTTTTTGATCGTTGGCACTTGAGGAGATTTGGCTGTTCCTAGAACGTTAAACATTGCGAGAAAATTTAATTGAGATGGTGTTATTCTTGCCCTGTACAACACTTCTCTACTTAGCCGATTGATTCCCAGCCATCGAGCCTTGATTGTCTTTCGCACGATAATGACATAATGATCGTTTTTCTTCCTAGAAAAAGGAGAAAATTTGGCTTCAGCTTCGTCGCACCTCCTCAAAATCTTGTCCATCCCTGAAAAAGCATCAGCTCGGCCCTCCTGGTTAAGTCCTCCCCAGATTCTCGGTACAAAAACCAGTCACGACATGAGTGCAACCAAGATCAAAAATTTTCCTTCTGAATCCCTCCCGTGATTTTCTCCGTTTCCGTTAACAAAATCACCGAAGTGGCATGTTTCTTTTTTCCCTCCGAGACAGCTTTTTTTCTCCTTCCCATGTAGAGTCAAACGTATTGGATATGCATGAGCGAAAGGTGGGATAGATGCATAACCGTTGCTCGTACGAGCGTGTCTGAAAAGGGATTGTCGTACTGTACCATACTATATAAGGACTAGAAAGCCGAGTTAGGAGTTTCCTTTCAGCTGTATGTGAGTGGTGTTGTACAGCTTTCGAGATAAAAGCGAGGAACCGTTGGTGTTTGCGGATGTTGTGAAAGTTTGAGGTGCTTGATCTTGTGTTACGCAGGTGAGTTTACTGGTTCTGATTGGAGAACGTGATGTGAACTATAGTTTGTGAGCTTTCACAGAGTTTATTCGCTCTTCCTTCAATTGTAGAAGTTTATCATTCTTTTAAAAACGCCCTCTGATTCGCTAAATACCTGGTACTGTATACGCTCACCATCTCATTCACTTTCAGAACAGATGATTAAGATGCTTGAAGAAGCTTTGATTAGACGAAAACTCTTCTATACACAGGGAAATGGCAGGTTTGAAACGTGACCCCATTTCCCTGTGGCCACACGGTAATCAGTATCAAACTGACCACTGTTCCCACAGTGATTATACGTGGCAATTCATTCCTCTTTCGCTCCGAATTCAGTCGTTGTAAAAAACTTCCATCTCAAAGTCTTCCAAATCCATAAACTTCTTTACCCCTTCTTCCTCCCTCTTGAGCCATCCATACTCAATTCCTAGAAAGACCCAGTTGCTGTACCACCCACATCTATGCAAGCTTGATTGAACTTCCCAGAATCAATGAACCCCGCAGCACTATTGCAGCTCGGCCTTAATACCTTGCCGATCATGTCTTCGTGGTAATTGCAGTCTTTGCATGCGTATGCGGAGCAGGCAGATTTAGTCTTAGCTCTAGACAAGGTGCCAAGGTCATCTCTACATATCCCTTGGCTCCAAGATTCACCATAGACTCCGAGGGTAAAGGCGGAGAAGATGAGGATAGATTGTAGGCGCATTTTGGAATATAAACGTGGTATGTGTGATTGTGAAAAGATGGTTGAATTTCTGAATGATTCTCTGATTGAAGCTGTGATACAGTAGCTGGACTAGCAAGGTATCTTATATACTTGCTCCCAAGCATATCAATTGTAGATCTTCTTGCGGCGCTTCCGTGGAGTACAGGGAGTAATCCCTAGAAATGGCTTGCAATTATTACGCCTGTGACGCTTGATAAACCCTAAAGAAACCATAATTAATTTACCTGGGACGAGATAGGAACACATCTGAACTAGCAAGCATGGATATCCGACTAATCCCTTGACGAAACATAATAAAAAGTGTACTTCGAGCTATGACTTATAAACCAATCTCAAATCAGAAACACGCTGGTCGTGTCATCCTAAGCTTAATTTTACAATCAATGCGTCTGTCAGAGTACCTAGACTTCAAAGTGTATATACAATACAGTAAGAATTTTTACAGAAATTCTTCCGGACACTTTGCTGCAACGGTTATTAGTTAATCAACTCCACACTCGTTTACACAACTTTTCTGACAGGGCTCAAAAACGCGTCCGAAAAGACTCAGATGGCAAGTACATTCGTAAAATTCTTTAATTATTACTTCGCTATATTCATGGAATTTCCCGCAAATGCAAATGCAAATGCAAACCCAGCCCTGTCCAGGCGGCATTGTTTCGAAATATTTAACCTTGGACGAAGTAAGCTTTTGTTGCAAGACAAAACGCTTTGGTCGACTCCTGAAGCAATTCAGATCGTATAATATTACTCACGTGACACGCCCCCCCCTCAAAAACACCACCAACTCCATACAGTACAATATATCCAATCCTCACGAGTCAAGATAAGCTATCTGTCCCTTAATAGTTCATCCGCCTTGTCTCTAGCTCATGCCAAGACGACGTGCGTTGCTTCTTTCATCTCAATGCTCACGAAGTAGCATGATGGGGCTGTGACATACCAGGCCCAGGCTTCATGGCGTACAAATCAAGCTTTTGCGGGGTACGTAGATCACGATAGCTTACATTGCACATTGGGACCACCACCAATCACGGGGGTTGGACTGCATGTTAAATGTGCCATCCTGCAGATACACGGAGAGTGTTCCAGATCAAAGTAGGAGGAAGAGAAATAAGTGGATGGAGATAAGAAAGTGATGTGTCGTAAAACCATTTCGATCTTATAGAAATAAGACAATACTCGAGTAAATACCATCCTAGTTATTGTTTTAGAAACAGGTGCGAAATGGTGTAGAAGACAAAAACAATTCGGATTCTCAATTAACGAATTAGATTTCTGAAAAAAGGGGGATTAATATGATACGATACTGTGCAAAGATACAGTACACAGTCCTTGAAAAAGGAAAGCCACATAGATACTCGTACATTCGGAGGCTTTTCCCCGTATCCGCAGGAATACAAGTGTACAAAAAGCCTTCTTGCATGTTCACCAGCGGAAGTAACAATCCGAGAAGGACGCCATACCCTCTCTCGTACAACTCCATGTTGGAAACGAGCTGGTTGTAGTACTGTCCATCTCATCCAACATCTTCATTGGTATAGATCATAGCTGAGTGATATATTTAGGGCGTATCCCTTGCATGCCATAGACAAGACAACATACCCTTTTCTCATTCTCTGCCGCCGAGTTATACGAAAAGTCTTATAAGCATTTTAAAATTCCACGAGTTAGATTCCTTATAAGGGAGTGAAGAAACCTTCTTTGCTTCAAACCCATTTACCTATCATTCGACTTGTCTCGATCGCCCCCCCATTCCAAAGATCACCAATCCAAATTCGGTGGTTGCCACTATCATTCAAGCCCCTCATCTCACTACAGCTTGCATATAACCACCTCACACGAACCAATCCCACGTCAAGAGACTATCAGAACGAACAGGAAACATGGTATTCATCTCCTTTTCAATAACTATATCACGTCGTCCATCCGCATCTATCCATACAAAAGTCAAAAAATCCCAAACTACTTCCTCTTCCTCTCCTACACACCAACACCAAAACCAACATCTATCTTTCCAAAAAGAAGATTTCATACCGCCCTCACCCCATCGCTCATCTCTCTCAAAACACCATATCAACACCACCACCACCAAACCAAAACCGCGAGTGATAACCAAGCCCAACCCCCAAGGCGGAATCACGATCCTACCACCTCGCTACAGCTTCACGACATCGAATCCAAGTGTCCAGCGAATCGTCGAGAGTCTCGAGGATTTCCTCGACGACCAAGAAATCGTTAGTGTTGAAAGAGACGAGAGAAGAGAAAAGATGGGGACAAGTGAGAAAGGAATAATGGTGGACGCAAATCACAAGGACGTTGTGACTAGTATGGATCCTGATAGGAGGAAGAGTTATGGGATTGGTGGGGCGGGGAATATACGTTCGTTTCCTGATTTCTCTTAACTTTTATCTCTTCACTCTTCATTCTTCACTGTTCACTTTTTTTCTTGCCCATCCCATTTATTGTTTTCGGAGTTTCTTTGAGATGAGAAGACTAAGTATAAATAGGTCGACCCTCAGAAATAATCTACCCCCAACGTTTAAACTCAGATGGTACACCTCGCCGCTCAAGCATTTGGTCAGTAGGAGGTTCAAGTAGCAATCCTGATGGGAAGACACGCTGGTCTTGGTTTGGACTCAGGAATGGTAATAGTGTTTCAACTTCTAGGAATGATGTGAAGTTCAGAGAGGTGAATTTAGGGGGTGAGGGGAAGGAGTAAATTCTGTTATAATGTGATGAGACGAGGTTCAAATAGCAGTGCTACCAGATTGTATGATGAAAAGGAGTGGGTTGAATTGATATAATATGATACAAATCTTTCTACAAACAACGTTACAGCCATTATCATGATCCATGAGTGGTGCTTTCCATCAACACACCTTTTAATATACAAACATATCATCCCAAATGTACAGGCTGAACAAGCGACAAAGCAATCTTATTCTTCCACTGCTTTAATCCACGTCCCGTAAATTGCGGCATACTTCCCCAAAGATACTTTATAGCAGGTCCTTTGCTTCCAGCTCTGACCCGGGACACTAGAGTCATTGCTTCTAGGAGAATATCCAGGGTCTCTTGATCGAACTCCACTGCCCATTTCTCCATCTCGGTCAGAGTTTCGATCATGCCCTCTATGTTTTCATATCGGTGTAGCAATATCCGAAGGACTTCGTTGTAGAATTGGGTGCTTCCACCAAGAACTCGTGATATGTTACCGAAGTGTTTAATTTTGGGTAGAACAGCAAGAGCGAGCGGTGAGGGCTTCGCAAATGAACGATCGAAGAGACGGATTGCAAGCAAGAGATATGAAGGAAACAGGGGCCCGTAGGTGTTCAACACTGCGGCTTCAGTACCATTGGTGGTCTCCGCGACCATTTGCTTGAATCTGGCGGCTCCTTCGTCCTCGTCTTTGAAAGCTGGTTCAGGGTCCTTCTCTACCTTCTTTGATTTTTTCTTTTTGGGGTCTGTTGGAGTGCTGGTTGTGGTTTTATCAAGGCCCAATCTTGAAATCAATGTAAACACCTCTTTCTCCATCACCTTCCACAGTTCAAAATCCGTCTTTGCCTCCTTCATCAGAGTTTCGACTCGTGTGCGTTCGGGCTCCCGCAGAGCTTCAAGGTGATCGTGCTCCACTTCAGCATTCTCAGTTACTTTCTCACTTCCTTCCTCCGCATCCACGTCTCCCGATTCTTCTTGGAACCATTTTTCCCCTTCTGCCTTCCGTTTTTCCGCCTCTTCCTTCGCAGCAATTGTCTGTATTTTCAGACCCATCGCCTCCGTAATGCTCTCGCGTAAAGCTGGTGGATATTGATTAACGATAGCCTCCCTCTCTTTCGGATTGCGAGCTTTTTGAACCATGGCATCAGCCATAATAGCACTCAACTTGGCCCTAGCATGTTCCCTGGCCTGTTCCCTAGTACGCGAGCGATCATTCGAATCATTTACTAACGCCGGTTTCTCTGCAAACATGTCCGAGAAAATATTCTGGAAGGCTCGTCGTTCTCTATCTGTAATTGTTGATTTGGGGACCTCTGGCTCCGAGTTCTTCTCATCTTCAAAGAGATCAAATCCTTCCTCCTCTTCGAAGGTACCTGAGTTCCACATTCCATCATCGTTCTCTCCAAACTCATTGAGGTTCCTGCGGCTACTACTCTTGGTGGCAGATCCATCTCTTCCCGAGTACGTAGAGCGTCTGGGTTTTTCCTCGCCCTCGAAGGCGATACCCCAATCCGGGTCCTGGGATCGATTGACGTTTTTGGGGCCTCTTTGGGGGCTTCTATAAGGGCCACTTTCGGGGCCTCTTTCTCGGGGTTCTTTGAGGGGGGTTTTATACACCCTTCTGGCTAATGAAGGGTATTCTATTGAGCTTGCGTATCGAGGTCGAAGGGTCAAATTGGTTCTGATCCATGGTAGGGCAGATAGCGTTCTTGTCTGGTAGAGGAAAGGCATCATTGTGGTTGACATGGAAGAAATTCCAATCATGGCTTCAGCGGCACCTTTGGAGGCCATTAGGAGTTCTTTGAAAAGAGTCTTTCAAATGGTAGATATGACTAAAAATTGACGTGGGGTGGGAGTTGTATGGGGTAGCTCAGTAAGCTGGTAGCTGGTACTCAAGTAGCTGGTAAGTGCGAGCATCGCAGAAAAGTTCAAGAATCCAGCGCAAAATATCTTTCTGCCCGAGTTTCACCCGCGGCTTTTCGGCGTTTAGCCCCCTGTTTGCGGGGCTGAAGTTTTGACGCGTACAGGGATCGGGAAGGAGAAATAACGTGTCGACGCGTAAATGACTAAATGACCTCACGACTTCCCAATGGGACATTCTTTGACCTGATCTGATATTACCAAACCAATTCGCTCAACACCACAAAATTCGCAGGGCAAGAATCGAAATCATGGCGCCTGTTAAGAAAGAAAAGCCCGAAATGAGTGCTTTCGAAAGAAAGCGTCTCGAAAACATTGCTGCGAATGAAGCAATGTTGAAGGAACTCAGCAGCCACGCGGAAAAGATGGCACCTAAACCAAAACCTAAACCAGCATCCAAGCCAAAATCCGCTACACGATCAAGAAGTACTCCCGTAAAGAAAGAAGCACCACGAGCCACGCGAACTAGTTCGCGAATAGCCGGAATCGAGGCAGATAGCGAAACTGCCAAACGCAAGGCGGAAGTGGATTATGAGTTCGCAAAAGAACAGGCAAAGGCGAAGAAGATGCGTGTTTCGGGAGATCTGAAGTTCAATGATATGGTGGTAGATGGGAAGAGTTTTAGTAAAGATGAGGGGTTCCTGTCAGGAATTATGAGGGGCGCGCAGCCTTATGTTAGGACGTTTGATGAGAGTGATATCAAGGAGACTACGGACGAGGGATTGAAGGCTTTGAGGGTAAAAATGAGTGGTTTGGAGTTATATGATGGTTTTGAACCTAATAGTACGTTCTCTCTGCTCCTTTCTGTCTCTGTTGCCGTGGTACATTGTTCAGCACACTCTGGAGCATCATTAACAAATTTCTAGAAATCAAAATTACACCAGAAAGAGTCTACGCGCTTGGATTTCACCCTTCGCCTGATAAACCATTAATTTTTGCCGGAGATAAGATGGGAAATATGGGGATCTTCGATGCCTCCCAAACTGCAGAAGTGAAGAAAGAAGACGATGACGATGAAGACGCTGATTCTCCCGATCCAGCTATCACTGCTCTGAAAATACATTCAAGGACAATCACGTCTTTTGTTTTTGCTGCAGATGGGAACCATCTATATTCATCATCATACGACTCGTCAGTTCGAAAATTCGATCTCCAAAAAGGTGTTGCAATAGAGGCGTTCGCGCCAAGTGATATGAATGAAGATCTACCCATCTCTGGTATTGAAATCGCTCCGTCAGACCCAAATATTGTACTATTCACAACATTGAGCGGTTTCTTCGGCCGACACGATATGCGAACCAAATCTACACCCACATTGTGGGAATTCTCAGATAAAAAGATTGGAGGTTTTTCAATTCATCCTTTACATCCCCATCTCGTTGCAACCGGTTCCTTAGACCGTACCGTCAAGATTTGGGATTTAAGAAGTGCAAAGGGAACCACCGAGACTCCAAACCAAGTTGGCGAACACGAATCCCGTCTCTCCATATCCCACGCCTCTTGGTCGGCAGCTGGCCACGTAGCAACATCCTCCTACGACGACACGATAAAAATCCATTCCTTCCTCGACGCAGGATCTTGGAAAGTAGGTCACCAACTTGATGAAGCCGCCATGAAACCCACAACTGTAATAAAACACAACAATCAAACTGGAAGATGGGTCACGATTCTGAAGCCGAGGTGGCAAGAACAACCGTCGGATGGGATCCAAAAGTTCGTTATTGGGAATATGAATCGCTTTGTGGATGTTTATGGCGCGGATGGGGAGCAACTTGCGCAACTTGGGGGAGATGGGATTACGGCTGTACCCGCAGTTGCGCATTTTCATCCTACACAGGATTGGGTCGCGGGTGGGACGGCGAGTGGGAAGTTGTGTCTTTGGATGTGAGGGGGTTTGTGGGTTGTAAGACTTTTGTATTGTATAAATGTTGGTGGTTGGTCATTCCTCGAAGCGCTCGGAGTTTGTAGATACTATGTAATATTACTAGATACTGCCTTCATGCATCTCGTCCCATTCAACCCCTTTTCCTGTGATGCCATTCGCTCAACATCCCCTTCCTCAAACACTACTATTTTGCTCAATTTGGGAGGTGACTTGGATGTAGATCGTCTTTCTGTGTTGGAGGGGGCTCGCGCGTGAGAGGTTTCTGACCGTTATTGTGATGGAGTGATAAAACAAACTATGAACACAAGAGGACTTAATGGCTAGTACTTGACCTCGTAAGAAGAATTCCTAGTTGACTTGAACTCCAAATATCTAGCCAATTATTGTTCTATATGCCTATCTCACCCATCAAACCCACGCCATTCACTATAGGTACCTATTCACCTCCCGTCACCTCCAACCACATCGCTTAAACCGCCCCACAAAAACATCTTCCCCCCTCCTCCAAAAAAAATAAAAAAATACCAACTCCCCCTCCCGGTAGAGGGCAACCAAGGTAGAAAAACCAGACGAACTGAGTTTTTTGTGATTTAGGTTCTTACCATACGCCCGGGATCGCTTGGAAACAATCTCTCGTTGAGAGCCTTGATCACTCCAGGTGGCTAAAGAGTGATTTTTTCGAATTATGCTGAGGTTCTGCTTATTTGGGATTGTATGGGTATATTTCGGGGATTTGTGGTGGGGGTGTGGGAACGGGGGGGTGAGGGTGGG